>JANTPM010730462.1:0-11694 GCA_025434745.1 Erythroxylum divaricatum
ATGGGGATGGGGGCGGGGATCGCATAATCCGCTCCAAACCCGCCCCATTGCCATTCTTACCAGTTTGATCGGTTTAATCGGTTTAACCATCGGTCGAACCGGTGTGACGTTATAATTATGCAATAATTATATATAATATTAATAATATTAAAAAAAATATATAAAAATATACCAAAAAAGAAAAATTTTATTGAACTAGCGATCGGACCGGTCAAACTGAACCGATCCGACCGGTCAATTGATCGGTTTTGACTGGTTCTCACTGGTTCAATTGATAACTGATTTTTAAGAATAAACCGAATCGAATAGTCGACCAATCACCAGTTAAACCGATCAGACCGATTGATCCGGTCCGATTTTCAAAACAGAGCCGGCAAGTAAATTTTATACCTTTGCTTTTGTGGCTGTTAATCAAACATTATCTTCCCAATGTCCTGGGAGTGGTTGCTTTAATTTGACGGTTAAACATAAATAAGAGCAAATGACCATAACACGTATTATGTGATTCTGTTATATATATTGTCTCTGCCGACATTATATGATTACCAATTTCATGTTTTTTAATAATAAAAAAGATTAAACAAACTTTTTCCCACTTGTGAAGCTATCGATCGATTTGATACTGACAACTCTCATCCCACTTGTTATAGTCACTTTCTTGCCAAAATATAAATTTATGTTGTTACCCTCTTCATTGCACTTGTTAATGATCTCGTACGTGATATCATGTTTATAATATATCTATGTTTTATTAGAAACAGTAACGGATCAAGTTGTGGGTTCATGCATTTTTTTTTTCTATGTCTAAATTTGGTTCAAAGTTGATTGCATTTGAATTGAATAATTTGAACCCACTTTAATTGGATTTAGATGATTCAAAATTTTGTTGTACCAAAATTAAATTAATTTGACAGAATTTACTAAAACAATATTTTGAATATAATTGTCCAAAATGATATCATTTGTGTCAATAAATTCTCCAACTTATTAACAAAATTAATTTTATTTTAATACGTCATATTAAAATGACATTATTTTATTTAGAGGACTTTGAACCATTCAGACTTGCCCTCCACCTCTCAAAACTTAATTAACTTAAATCTACCTCATCATCGATTTCAAATTAGATCGAGTTGTTTTTGTTATCCCTACGTCTTATTTTTAAGTTATTGTTACTCTTGTCCATGACGGTGCATTTACTTCATATTACTTATTTAACGTGGAACTCTATATTTTTAATAATTTTGTAACTCTTTTGGTCTTATGTATTGTCAAGAAGTCAGAGCAAAGAAAGATTTTGCAATGTTTTCTATTACAACTTGGTGGTTATTAACATTGCCATGTTGAGAGTTTATTATCTAAACATTGTGATCAACTAGGCATGATTGAGCATAAGATTTTTCTTAAACCTCAGGATCTAGTTCATATAGTCTTAGTTCATTAGGAAAAACTTGTTTTTTCAAGTTGATCACCGCTGAATTTAAGATCACAGCTCGTGACCCTCCATTGTCATGCTTTATCTGCAAGAAATGTTAATTTCCTTATCATGTTTCCTCCTAATTCGATCAAATTATACATTTAATTAAGTCACAATTGAGACTGTCAAAATCAGCCAATAAACATTGTACAAGGCATATGCATGTATATTTGGTGTAATAGATAAAACGGTGAAGTGCTCAAATGAGGCATTGAAGTTCACACTTCAAACAAAAACCATTTGCTATCTATAAACAATATGTGAGCAATGAATATGTACTTGATTTTCTGCTTATAGTTGGAAGACTGCTATTTACTTCACACACACAAAACGAATGATTAGTTGAGTATATTTCTATCAATCAAAACATAACATCATGCACACATTTTGTTTACATTAAGGTTGGTTAATTGAAAAGGAAATTTTGTCGCCACTAAGGTTGGTTGATCGAAAAGAGAAATTATGTTCCCACTAAGGTTGATTAGTCGAAATGAAGTGCCTGAAAATGCACAAGAAAGTGTAACTATCAATAAAATAGAAAGGGAGTATACCAAAGGTTGAAGAACATAGGGTTTTGAAAAGACAGATGAAAATGTATTATTAATTAAGCATTGAATTGTTAAAAAATCATAAGTGAAGTTATCATATATCAAAAAGATACATAAGGAATGTAAGACGTCTACAAAGATATGATTTATAATCCAATATTTAAAGTTTTTAGTAAAGATATCATACTTTAATTGTATATAAATTGACTTGACTTAATCCAAGGGGTGTGGTTGAGTGAAAGGGACTCATCCATCCTTAACCAAAGGTCAGGGGTTCGATCTTTGACTTTGGGTATGGAGCAGCCTTAAATTCTTGGACCAGTTATCCCACCCTATGAGGTGCCTACAAACTAGCGAGGGGATTAGTCATTGAGTCCGTTGGTAGATACCTTGATCTAGGACCAAAAAAAAATTGACTTAAATTTGGTTCAATTTCTTCTTAAGCTCTCTCAACTGTTTATTTTCATCATCTGATGAACATACCATATTTAAAGTTATAGACATATAAATTAGTCCCTTCTCAACTAATTAGGATTATAGATTATTTTCTTTTAAGTTTATGTAGAAGC
Organism: Erythroxylum divaricatum; assembly: GCA_025434745.1. Classification (NCBI taxonomy): domain Eukaryota; kingdom Viridiplantae; phylum Streptophyta; class Magnoliopsida; order Malpighiales; family Erythroxylaceae; genus Erythroxylum; species Erythroxylum divaricatum. Next base: position 2,595 of record JANTPM010730462.1, read on the forward strand.
AAGAGAGTCAAGATAAAAAAACCAGTTTTAACCAAGAACACAATGAAATTTCTGGATCTCTTTTTGATGATGGTATCTTCCACATCAAGTACACAATATTTCACTCTAATGATTTGTGACAACTGTTTATTCAAGATCCTAAAGTCATCTAATTTTAATTTTATGTCATAAAGATCATATTTTTTGCATGTGATAATAGAGCTTGTCTTTTGACTAAACAATTTATTCATCTATTTTATTATAATTGTAATAAATTGTTTGATAATGATTGCCAAACATTTTGATGATTGAAGACTTTTGTGATTGTTTACTATTCATGATTTATATAAAAAAGAAATAAAGAAAGTATTTTTTATTATTACTACCACAATTTTATGCATTAGACATTCCATAATTCTATTGTTTACTCTGTATTTTAAATTTTGTTAAACTGTACATGAACTTTAGTGTCTAGGTGTTTTTGGGTGAAAGTGAAACATCTCAACCACTAAACAATAAGGAAGAACACTTGTTACTGTTTTCTTTAAGATTCTAATTTAGATAAGTCTTTAAAGAAGAAAAAGAAGCAAAATGTCCTTGCCTTGGAATCAAATTCTTAATCTCTTGGGTGAATGCCTAGTATCCTAACTGTTGTGAATGCCAAATGTCCTAACTGTTGAACTACATCGAATTATTGATATAAATTTTACTATAACTGTTATTCAATGTTTAACTCTACATGCTTATTTAAGTTAATTTGTTATTTCCAAAATTTAAGGAAATTTTTATTTTATTATGATGCTATATATTCTATTAATTTTATTAACAATTCCATGTTAGTTTTATGCATATTAGTATTAAAATTTAAATGTTAAATTTATATACAACGTTATAAAAGAACAATTTGTTAGTCACCAAAATGACCAAATTAATTAAGTGAGTTTTTTCATGTGTAAATAGTTATTTATTCATAAAATATTAATGTCTATTATTGAATTAGTTATATGGATAAATGATACTTATTAGTTGACAAAATTTAGAATCTACCCAAAGGTAAATTAATACTCTATGACTAAAAAAAAAGAAGAAAATCAATTGTTACATGTCTAATATGTTATATATCCAAAGATACTGATTTTATTTGATAAGTTTTTATTTGATTACCTGATAAAGTTTGTATGGTATTAAACTTATAATAATATATTATTGAGTTTTTGCAAAGGAAACCAACAGTATATTTGAAATGTTTATTTATTTGAATGTGATAATTTATTAAACGTTTATGTATTTGCAGTTATTTCTCCTCATTTGCATGGTTCTTCTATTATTGTGTTCAATGATTTGAATTTCTTTAAATAGTGCTAACAAGTGAATTTTAATTTAGATGTTTTCTATCTTAATTTAGCATTAATGGAAGAAAAAGCCATTGTCATTACCAATAAGAGCAGTGAGTTTGAGAAGACAAACTGTAGAGCATAAGAAAGGTCTAACAAATTATGTCTTAATTTCATACAAATGGCTAACAACATTAAGAACACTATTCCTCAAATTAAAAGTGCTAAAAATTACCTTAAATTTATGAAAGAATGTTTTCACTCTACAAATAAGTCTTTCGATGGTACACTAATGGCTAAACTCATGACCATGAAGTTTGATAGGCTGCATAGCATACAATAACATTCTTAAAGATGATAAATATTATAGCAAAAATAAAGACCTGAGTGTGGCAGTTGATGACTCCTTCTTAGTGCAATTCATTATAAACTTGCTACCTCCTGATTATGGACATTTTTAAATTAACTACAACACTATAAAAGATAAGTGGAATGTTAGTAAATTCTCCAGTATGCTTATTCAGGAAGAAATAAGGCTAAAGAATTAAGGAGTTCATCCAGTTAACTTTGTAGTTGAAGGAGCTAGCAAGATTCACAAGCCAAAGGCTAAGAATTTTAAGACAAACGCATTTACTAAAGCGACATAGGTTACTGCTAATGTTGATAAGAAGAAATAAAAGATAGATAAGTGTCATTTATATAAGAAAGAGGGATACAATCAAAAAGATTTTATGAAACGTAAGGTTTGGTTTGAAAATGAAAGTACATATAACCTTTTTGTATGTTCATAATTAAAGTTTCTTCTAATACTTAGTGGCTTGATTCTAATATTATTACTCATGTTTCTAATGTTATACAGAGATTTCTTATAATCTAAACAATAAGCCCAATTGCAAACTTTCTGTTTGTGAGAAACCGTAAGAAGGTCCTAATTGAAGGTATAGGGACTTATCATCTAATATTAGATAATGTTTATCACTTAGGTCTAATACAAACTTTCTATGTACCTTTAATTTTTATAAACTTAATTTATGTTTCTAAACATGATGAAAATGTGTTTACTTTTAAGTTTGGTGATGACTGTTTTAGTTTATTTAATCATAATTCCATTATTGGTTGTTAAATTCTTAAGGATGGTTTATATAAACTGAAACTTGATGCTAATTTTTCTGAATCCCCATTTTCTATTTATCATACCGTTGTAACTAAGCATAGCATAATGAATAATAATTTAGTTTACTTGTGACATTAATATTTAGGTCATATATTCAAAGAAAGATCTGAAAGAATGGTAAAGAACGAAAATCTTCTAAATTTAGATTTTACTGATCTCGATGTATGTATCAATTACATTAAAAGAAAGCAAACCAAACATAGTAAGAAAGGAGCCACAAGAAGTACTCTAACTCTTTGAAATTATACACAGTGATATACATGGACCTTTTGACATTCCATCTTTTAATAAAGAAAAATATTTTGTTACCTTTATAAATCTTTTTTCTTGTTATAGATATATCTATTTGCTTAATAAAAAATCTCAAATTGTAGATGCCTTTGAGATGTTTGCAAAGGACGTTAAAAGACAATTAGATAATAAAAAAGTAAAAATTTTAAGATCTAATAGATGTGGTGAATATTATGAAAAATATGATGAATCAAGAAAATGTCAAGGCCCATTTGTAAATTTCCTCAAGAAACATGGTATATGTGCACAGTATACTATATATGCTAGGCACAACTAAATATAAAATGGTATGACAGAAAGACATATTAGGATATTAATTAATATGGTTAGGAGTATGAGTAATTATTTACTACCCAAAACTTTGTGGATGTATAAACTTAAAATAAGGTAGTATCTAAAACTCTTTTTGAGTTATGGACTGTAAGGAAACCTAGTTTGAAACATTCACATGTTTAAGGTTATCCAATGAAAGCATAAGTTTATAATCCACAAGAAACAAAAATAGATTCTTGAATAGTCAATGGTCACTTTGTTGGTTATCCAAAGAAATCTAAAGGGCATAAATTTTATTGTCCAAACAATAGTCCAAGAATTGTTGAAATAATTAATGTCAAGTTCATTGAAAATGGTGAAGTTACTGGGAGTATTGAAAAATGTGTTGCGGATATCAGTAAAACAAGGGTTGATGTTCTATTACCTATAAATGTTCCAACATCTACATCTATACCAAATTTTGACCCAATATTGGAAGAAGAAAATATTTGTATAGAGGATTTGGATGAAATAATACCTTATGAAGAAACTAACTTACAAACAATTAATTTGAATGATCTAAGTGGAATAACTTTGAATAAACTTGTGAGAATAAGGAAATCAAGTATTCTTAATGATTATGTGGTTTATGTTGAAGAGTCAAAATTTGATTATAGCATTAATAATTCTCCTATCTCATTTTCATAAGCCATATAAAGTGATAAGTCTAATTAATAGATTGATGATATCATAGATGAGTTAAATTCAATTGTACAAAATAATGTTTGGAACCTTGTTGATTTGTCAAAAGGATCTAATCGAATCATATGCAAATGAGTCTTTAAGGCCAAATGTTACTCGAATGGCAACATTGAACAGTATAAAGTTACATTTGTTTCCAAAGATTATACTTAAAAGGATGATATTGAATATAAAGATAATTTTTAACCTGTCTTAAAGAAAGATTTATTGATAATAATCTTGACATTAGTGCTCAATTTGATTTAGAACTACATTAAATGGACGTGAAAACTAATTTTCTACATGGTGATCTTGAGGAGAAAGTTTATATGGACCAACCTAAAGGTTTTCCATAAACGGAAAGGGTCACCTAGTGTATAAATTTAAAAAATGGACTTTAGAAAGTGTGTTAAGTTTAATGATATCATAACATCTTTGATTTTCAAGAAAATATTGTTGATCATTATATCTACTGAAAGATCAATGGAAGTAAGTTTATATTTCTAGCTCTATATATTGATGATATTCTGCTTGCTACTAATGATTTGGACATATTATATAAGACTAAATATTTATATCCTAAAATTTTGAAATGAAAAATATAAGAGAGGCATATTGTTGGGTCCGTGTTTTATGTACCGGGGCGAACTAGGCCCAGCGTACTCCAAGGTATTAGCTCAATGGTAAGAGGCGTGCATTTAAATGCAATAAAACCTTGAGGTCTCGAGTTCGAGTACCAAAGAGGACAATACCTTTGAAGGTTGTGGTCGCGTGCCAACTTGGGGTACGCTGGGCCTAGTTCGCCCCAGTACACAAAACACGAACCCAACATTAAAAAATTTAAATACACGCCTCTTACCATTGAGCTAACTATTTTCTTTGGATTACTTTCGATTTATGATCCGCTTTTTGCTTCACTTTGTTATCCGATTTTCTTTCGCTTTTGCTTTGATATCTGTTTGCTCTACTTTGTGATTTGTTCAGTTGCTTCGGTTTTTGTTTAGTTTCTCCATTTTCTTCCGGTTGGGATCCGGCCTCTGGATCGGGTCCCAACACATAAGATCCTATACTACTTAAGGGGCTCCACTGATAAAACTTTATTAACAATTAGAAATGAACTCTCATAAATCCAGAGAATCTATACCCTTTTACCTCAAGATCATCATCTCTTAGCTAACAAAAAATAGGCTCTTTCAAACTACTTGCTCACTGTTAGCAATCATAATTCTTTACTTCAACAAAGAGTTAGGGTGAAGTGGTCAAAGATGGGGATAGATGTTCAAAATTCATTTTTAACACAATCCTAGAAAAAAAAAACAGGAACAAGACTTTCTAGATCATCAACAAAGAAGGATTGGTGATTCAAAATCACATCAACATCTAAAATGAGGCTGAGTTAATTCAACAATCCATTTGGATCTCCCAGCTTAGCTTTTGTATTTAGTGAAGACCTCATATAAATAAATTCGAGCAGAACAAATTGAGTGGATTTTGAAATGTTAACTAAATTTGTTGATGAAAAGGAGATTGAGGAAGTTGTTTTTAAGATAGATGGAATGAAAAGCTCCTTATCTAGATAGACTAAAAGGCTACTTCTACCAAAAATTTTGAGACATTACAAGTCAAAACCTTCGTATGTTTGATTTGAAAAGAAACTAACCTGCTTTAGTGACTTTAGGCCCATTGTATGTACAAATTTTCTCTACAAAATTATTTCTAAGATCCTTGTAGTAAGATTGAAGAAGGCAATAACTCTACTCATTAATGATAACCAAGGTGCCTTTATTTGTAGTAGATAAATCAGAGCCAACATAATAATTGTGCGAAAGTTGCTTAAAGGCTATTCAAGAGCTAACTCGACTCCCAATTGCACTATTAAATTCAACTTCCATAAGACCTTTGATAATCTTAGTTGGAATTACTTATGGAAGATGATGGATACTTACAGGTTTTCGACATTATTCATCAATTGGATTAAAGAGTGTATCTCTACTACTAGTTACTTAGTTTTGATCAATGGGAGCCCCACCAACTTTTTCAAGGCTGGAAAAGGACTTAGGCAGGGGGATCCTCTTTCCCCATACCTTTTAATCTTGTTTATGGAAATGCTTAACTTTATTATCATGCCTGAAGTGGCTACTAATCCAAAATTCAAATATCATTTAAAATGCAAAAAATTTGGGCTAACTAAGTTGTCTTTTATAGATGAAGCGCTTCTTTTTTGTAGTGCCAAAATGGAGTCGATCCAAAGCTATATAAAGGCTTTTAATAAATTCAAAGTTCTCTCTAGATAACAAATTAACTTCAACAAAATTCATCTTCATAATTCGTGCTCAACTCATTGTATATCTATTGGATTTCACATATTTTTCTCCCTAAGAATGTTACCAAGACAATAGAAAGAATTTTATCGATTTCTTATGGAATCATTCTAATGGTGGAAAGGGGAGTGCTAAAGTTAAGTGGTTGGATATGCTATCTAAAAGAAAGGGATCTAAGTATTTCTTCAGTCACACTTATTAACTAAGCCCTCATTCTTAAAAGGCTATGATGGATACTTGAGGATAAATTTTTTTTTATAGATTAGGTGGATATATTCCTACTTTCTCAAAGGTAGAAGAATATAAGAAATAAGCAAGAGTGTAGTTAACTCTTACTTCTGTAACCAATTACTTCACTTAAAGAACCTAGTCCAAGATGATGTACTTTCATTATTTACAATGGAAAGCTAATATGTCTCTAGTTCAACAACTAATCAAGTCAGGGTGCACTTATTTATTCTAAAATCATAATAAGAAATTCAATCAATTTCCCCCTCCACACTAAGCTAGACTGTTTCGATAATAGGAACAGCTGGCAATTCCCTACTAGTCTTAGCCATTTATAACCCTAGCATCCTCTTAATCCCCCCTAATCTAGATATATTATATTGAAAAATTGGCCTACTTGTAACTCTCAATTAAACTCACTAGGGACCCGTTAAGAGCGAAAAGTCAATAATGTAGTGGCACAGAATCATCTAGAATAAAATGCTACCTCTAAAAACCTTATTTCTCCTTTGGCTCATTACCTAAAACAAAATCAATACTACTGATCAAATCAAGTACCTAAATATCAACAATTCATATGCATTTTTTTAGTATATGAAGAAATAAGGGACCAATTATTTTTCACATATGTTGTGACCAACAATATCTGGAAGGTTGTGAATTAAAATGTTTATGATCGATTCAAGTAAACACACTCACTAGTACTATTCAATAGCTCTCTTCTCAAAGTTCACTTCCCAAGTAGGTTCATATAGTAGTTGTTGGTATGTGTATGCAAACTACTTGGAAATAAAGGGATGCTAAGAGGCTTGAATCTAAGTTCAAACCAATCAAAGCTCTCGTGATGGAAACCATCAACAACATTAAGGAGCTCTTATTTTTAAGAAATACAACTCCAATTCGTAGCTAATATCCTCTTTGAATATTTAACATATATTACAACTTAAACTATGATGATGACTAGGTAGAATTACCATATCTCTTTCTTATTAAAGGGTACTCCCCTTAAGTCTTTTTTTTAATTGCAATTCCAATCTTTATCAATGAAATTTCTTTATTTTTCAAAAAAAAGTCAGAGCTATTTTCCTTTCATCCAAACAAGGCCCTAAAACTAGATGAATTCAATGCTAGGTTCTTTTAAGAAAAATGGGATCTAATTAGACCTATAATTGTACAATAGTGCAAGAATTCTTCAAAAATGATAGGTTGTTGATTGAATTCATCAAAACCTATCTTTACTTGATATCAAAAAATCCAATGAATCTCAATGGTTAGACCTATTGCTTGTTATAATGTTATATAAAAAATCATTTAAGAAATACTAGCAAATTAGTTAAAGCAATCCTTTGTTGAGGTGATCAACCCAAGTCAAGGATCATATATACACGAAAAAAGCATAAGAGACAATATAATGTTGGCCTAGGAGCTCTTTAGAGACTATAGGTCCAAGTTGAACATCAAAAGTTGTGCTCTTCAAATTGATTTTACTAAAGCCTTTGACATAGTAGATGGAATTTCATCATCCCTAACATATAAATTTTGGTTATCCTAAAAGATTCATCAAATGGATTCATGCTTGCATCATCCCTATCTCCTATGCAGTATTACTCAATAAAGAGCCTTCATAACTCTTCAAAGCTTCAAAAAGACTAAGGAAAGGAGATCTAATTTCCATTTACCTTTTTGCAATCATTATGGAGGCATTACTCAGAATCACTATTATGAAAATTGTAAAAAATCAAGAATTCAAGTATGATCATAGATATGGAAATCTCAAAATATCACAAGTTTCTTTTAATGATGATCTGATAATGTTATGTGCCAATGATGCACTATCAATTGGAGTTCTAACACAATCTCTACAAATGTTCAGGGAAATCTCTAGATTGACTTTCAACCTAAATAAGAGTTTTGCCTATCTATCCAAACAAAATTGTGTGGATTATATAAATTTAATCTCCAATACATGATTGAAGTTTTAATAAGTACCCTTAACCTTTCTTAGTGTCCTAATTTTAACAAAGAAAATAAGGGAAATATAATGCTGGCCCCCAATATCCTCCATCCGAAAGAGAATATCAACATGGAGCAACAAATTTCTCTCTTATGGAGGTAGACTACAATTGGTATTTTCAATCCTTAAGAACCTACATATATATTGGTTATCTCATCTTGCATTGGCTAAGAGAATTCTCAAAAAGATTGATTGAAGTATTAGAGACTATAAGGAATGGATAGAATAACAATCATGGAAAAGCTCTTAAGGTCAAATGGAGTATAATATGCTTACCTAAGGAATATAGAGGTCATGTAATCATATTAGCCACAAGGATAGCTAAATCACTAATGACTAAGAGGCTTTGGAGAATCTGTGTGGAGAAAGGAATTCTTTAAGTCTATGGAGAAATAAATTCTTTGAGTGAAATGGATTCACATGGCTCATATCAAACAAGAAAGCATATGGACCATTAAGGGAAAACCTACACTGTAACACCCCACTCCCGCAAGACTCGAACTCGACATCGACGGTGATATCCAGGTCCGTGCCCCGCGAGGGTGGCGTGCTACATCACTCAGTAACAGTTCAAAACCCAGAAAGACATTTTTTTTTAATTTCCAATCAATCACATAAGCGGAAATCAATAAACCATTTGAGCCCGTTTTAATATGAAATCATTTTCAATCACGACATAATTTCAGTTATAAAGGACGCTCAACCATTTCATATACAGAATGCATGACCCAACTGGGCCCAATTGTCATTTCTAAACCCCTTCAGA
>JANTPM010730566.1:0-11694 GCA_025434745.1 Erythroxylum divaricatum
GGAATGATTGTGGTAGATTCAATGACAATATTGCAGGTTAAAATCGATAACCTTACTAAGGAGATGAACGGCCTGACAATTGCCTCTTTCTCTCCATTCAAAGCAATTCAACAAGGATATGATTGTTTCCTAGTGGAAATCAACAACATGGAGCAATTCAACTTCAATTAATAACAATTTAGTCAAGAAAGTAATCATCCTTATTTAAACACGTACAATCCAAGGTGGCAGAACCACCCAGATTTCTGATGATCTAACAATGTAAAAACTCAAATGGGAATTCAAGGCCCGCTAGAGTAAAATGAGTTTAGTTCATGGGATTTAAAATTGGACAAGATAATGGACAATATCCAAAGTATGGATGAGGTTTAAAAGAGGCTAGAAGGGAAGTTCAAAGAAGTAGTGGAAGATCGTGCCTCTTCTATTCATAACTTAGAGTTCAAATGGGCTAGCTTTTGAATGAATTTTTTAAGAGAAATGTGGAAAACTTTTTGAGTTTGAAATGTTTATGTGACTTAGGCACAAGTATAACCTTATGCCTTTGTCAATTTTTTGGAAACTAGGGCTAAAAGTTGTGAAGTCAACATCTATGCGTTTTTATTTGGTAAATTAATCGATAGAAATCGTTAGGCTTGGTAGAGGATGTGCTCATAAAGTGGACAAGTTTATCATTCCTATGGAATTCATTGTGATAGACTTTGAAAAGGATTAAAATTGTCCCCTAGTTCTTGGTAAACCATCTTTGAACACATGAAAAGCTTTGGTAGATGTCTATGAAGTCAACCTCAGCCTTCGGATTGGAGATGAACAAGTGAAACTCAACATAAATAAGGTATTAAAGAATCCGAAGGAGGGTAGCTCATTTATAATAATTGATGAAATTGAATCTTTAAAAGAGCGAGAGGAAGGAGAACAGATGACAACAGATATTGAATTTGAAAAATAAAAGGAAGTCTTGTTCAAGAAGATGATGAAGAAGATAATGAAGAACATATGATAATAGAGATAGAGGTTGAAGAAGATACAGAAATATCTGTTCATGAAGCGGAAGAAGAGGAGACGAAGGTGATTGAGGAGGAACAAGAACATATCACCCTCTTCCAGGAAAAACCACTGGATTCAAAAGAAGATTCAGAGAGTTTCATTATTCTCTATTTTATTGACGGTTTGTTAGTAAAAAGGATATTACTGAACTTAATTGGTTTTCTTAATTTTATCAACATTATCCTTCTGATTATTACAAGCTATAAAACTAAAATTGGGCAAATGGGTAGAAACAAGCCACTCATAATTGACCCAAGTTGAGGATGGGAAAAAGATCACATCAACCAAATGTCATTAACTAAGCACTACTTAGGAGGTAACCTAAGAATTAAGATATGTTTTATTTTATTTTATTGGTATTTTATTTTTTTGTAGGAAAAGAATTGTTGGAATTATATTACCGAAAGTATCTTCATATTCCATCACCAACACTGTCACCACCTTAATCTCCTTAAAGAGTTTGTGCTCTTAACCTTTTCCTTTTGTTTTTTCTTGTCATTTTTGTTTTTATGTTTGTTTGTTTTTCTCACATTGAGGACAATGTATTGTCTAAGTACGGCGAGGTTTGCATTATTATTATTATCATGAGTGTGAATTTTGCATGTCATATTGTTAGTTTTTGCTTATGTTGTAGCATAAATGTGAATTGTGTCAATGACTATAACTTGATGGAAGAAGTGTAATTTCGAACATAGTCATTGAATTTGTAAAGACATATTGGCTTATGAAATTTGTCTTAGATATCTTTGGTTAAATGTTCATGTTAATTAGGATATGGCGTTAGATCATTCACCTTAGAAAATTTGTGACATACAATAATTCTAAGTCAATTGAATAAGTAGCATTATTAATAATCTTTTATGAGGATGATTGACTACAGTGAAATAAGGTAGGTTATGTAAAATGTGAAAAAAAATGCATGAAATAAATAACTATTCCACTGACCCTTTTGAAACAAATATTGGGTTATGAATAGAGCTAGTAGCTAGTTGAGAATGTGATATAATTGAGTAACCGGGGACATGCACAACAAAATGTATGTCTTTGTGTCAAAAGGCTAGTGTTGAATACATTTTCTCATTGGAATGAGTGGCATTTTCTCTTAATTTTTGCATACAATCATTAGGTTTTATACAGTTTTTTCAAGCTAAATTGTTTAGTTTACCTAAATCTACATTTATAGTTGTTCCTGTTTAATTTGTAGGAAATACACTAGACTTTACTTGTAAAGGACCACAACAACAATTAAATGAGGGAAGGAGAGTCCAACATAAAACGACGCAGTAAAGGAGGGCTGAAACAATCCTAAGCAGAAGCATTAAACGAAAAGACAAAAAGAAAAAAAAACGTATCAGGTGCTAGGTTTAATTGGGAGAGGGATACACCAATAGGGAGGACCAGCCCAAAATGTTGGCAGTCAAGGAGAAAACGGCAGTTGCTGGGAGGCACAAAGGAGACACATCAAAACATTGCTGTAGAGGGAAGCAGAGGAGAGGAGAACGAAAACACAAAATGGGCTAGGTTTTATGGGAGGATTAATTGGTCACATCTGGCTACAGTAGGGGGGATAACCAAAAAGAGACGTGCAGACAAGAAGGGAGCTACAGTGAGCAAAAACAGAGAAAATAGCACAATAAACCCACTAAAATGACGACCATCAGGGGTGCAACATCAGGGGATGCACGTGAGGAGAGTAAATCAGCAGGAATGGAGTCTGATTGTTTAAGACACAACACACGCACCACGCAAATGAAGCAGACCCCAACAGGGAGCTAAAATGTGTGAACTGAAGGGAGCTACAGGAGACACACCAAAACGACACATCATCAGTGGAGGCACACAATAGCTGGGAAGAGACTCATGCACAAAGGAGGACGTAGAAAGGAAGATCCTAAATCTCATTGTCCTCATTTTTATATCTGGTTTTTCTCTTTCTATCTTGATTGCTGACATTAATTCATATGGTCTTCATCCTATTATGATTGAGTAGCTTCTCCAAAGCTTCAAGGTTGGGGCTGAAACTTTTAGCTAATTTCTATGGATTAAATCTTGGTTGATTTATGAGTACGAGTTTCTTGGTTTTGATTCCTCTGTTTTGAAATTGATTTTGCTGGTATTGTGTTTGGCCAACCATTACTTGACATTAGTTGTTAACTGAATAACCGATAGGTGAAAATTGATAACGAAACTCTAAAACAGTGAACTTACTAATTTAAGATTTAGACATAAACTAAATTTATGAGAGAAAACTAGGTTAGCAAAGAACTTAATGGGTTATGCTTAATTGCTCGTTAACGATAGTAGATTAGGATTATTGCATAATACTCCTTTAATACCTTGAAAAAGGATTTAAGAAACTCTAGACTCAACCTTCTATCAACCAGAATTCGCCTCATAAATTTATCCAGGTAAAGTCCGTAGAAAACGCTAAAAGTGGAACCTTCCTTGAAGCTTATCACATTCTATTTGGATTAATCCCTAGAGACATTCGCATCTTTGTTTAGCATTGGTTTTACTATTTTTGATAGTTAAATTCCTTAATTTAATTCCCCATTTTTACATAGCTATTTAGTCTAATTAATTGAGTCCTTAATTTAATTCCCCATTTTTATATAGCTGATTAGTCCAATTAATTTAATAATCCAAGCCTAGTACTTACACAATTATTCCCTGTGGGACGATATTATACTATACTACTTGAGACCTATGAACTTACGGAGTCAAATAAGCTAGAATGGCATTCCAAATAAGCTAATTAATAAAACGTGGCCTAGTTGAGTAATCGAGGGCATGCGTGGTAAAATATTTGTCTTTACATCAAAAGGCTAGCTCAATGTTAAAGAAAATTAAAAATGGTGTTTCGATAAATAAATCATAACAATCTTTGAAAATAACAAGAATTTTCATAGAAAGTTACTTAATGAGAGTTGCAATTTTGATGGAATACTAATTATCAAAGTGTGTGTACAAGTGATTTAGGTGAATGAATATGATGTTAATGTCCTTATCAGGATGTATATTAAATCCAGAATGCTTAGCCATAAATTACATAGGTTAATATGTTGGAACAACTTGAATAATTGTTATTTCAGGTTAAATTGGTTTTGTAAAGTTAGATGTCATTGTATCATTAGTGCATGTTGCATGAATGTATGTGTTGTTGTTTCATTTGTTTGGGTTTGTGTTATGTTCTGTTTTTGTTTGAGGACAAGCAAAAATTTAAGTATGAGGATGTTAATAGTTGTAGTTTACATTATATTTTGGTAGGTGTTTTAGTGTGTTTATAGGTGTTGATTAGATTTTTTTCCATGTTTAGGCTTAGAATTATGTTAATGTGATTGTATGTTTATGTTTTTAAGTGTTAGGTCATTTAAGGTATGATGTTGGACCTTAATCTTGTGTTCTTCATGTTTTGATGTGTTTGTTAGTGTATGAACTCAGATAAATGAGGATTAAAGGAAGTTGGAGCAAGTTTGGCCTAAAAGACAAGGTTATGATCGTGATATGGGTGTCATGGTTGTGACAGAAGGTTCTTCCCAAGGTCACAATCATGATAGAAGCTAATTTGGATGTGTCACGGTTGTGGCACCCTCTGTCACAATCATGATCGCCAGGAGGATTTCCTTCTGTTTTGATGTTTGGAGAGTATTTTTGGACAAATTGATATGGTTAAGACCTAGACTTTACCCTAAATTACTCGTTAACTATATAATACCATAACAAGACCTAAAAAGATTTAGCCTTCATTAGCTAAATTAAGAAAGAACCTAAAGGAAGATCAAGAAGGAGAGAAGAGAAGAGGAGCATCTGTAGCAACAATCTAGCCACTACAACCCAATCTATTCAAGTTCTTTTCCTCTTTCTTTTTTTTTATTTACTTCCATCATGATGTATGAATTGGGATTGAGGATGTTGAACATGTTGATGATGTTCTAATTTCGTTTTAGGATTTATTCTTGAATCATTTTGCGACTTAATTGCTTTTGATGTCAATGAAGTGTTGGGTGTTGTGATATTTATAGTTGCGCATACTTCTATAATAAATAGAGAGATTGAATCGATAGTAATATGATTAGGTTGGGTAATGAGAGTTAACAACCTAATAAATCATATAAATATCAAATCGACAATCATACAAAGACATATCTTGTGTGAGGACTTGATTATCTAATATATGGCTTAAAAAACTAGTTGAATACTTAGGTTGTTTTTGTTAATCGAGAGATTGCAGGAATTTCAGAACCAATTAGGGATTATTAATTAGGGTTAAATGATTACATATTTAGAGAGATTAATAAACCCTTTAGAAATCTAGGATCGATGCCGATTGAATAAAAAATGGTTAAGGTAGCAAAATGACAATAGAATGAATCCTATACTTTCATAATTGATATATCTTGTTTTATTGCGACTTTTCATTTGTTAAGTGGTTTAGTGCTCTATTTGATTTAATTGTGTTAATTTCGACAAAGTTGGGATTTAATTAGTTTTAGCTAATTCATTGTGTGATTGACACCTTAGTTACTACGAGTTACGATCCATATACTTATAGAATATTGAGGTTTTTACATTAAATAAAACTTACTTAAAAATAGCATTTCATATCAATTAAATGATAGCAATAAACTTAATTAAAAATACTAAACCTTAAATTAAATAGTCGAGATAACTCCAATTATTCAACTTAGTTTTCTTGTTTATGATAAGTTAAATATGCAAATTCATAAATAACCTATTTACTACTTGTACCAATCCTTTATGACAATTACGGATCATTGAATTTATAAATAGCTATAGAACAATAAACATAAAATCAATTTGTCAGATTAATTAAATTAATATTAATCATTCATGAAGTACAAGAACTTAGAACAAGAAATAATTGAATTAAAATATGAATAAAAGTTTAGAACAAAATTTCACAAGTTTACAACTAGAGTTTGGATCCCTTTGAATCGAAATAATTGAGTTTAGCCACACACGGGTTAAGTTTCAACACCAAAAATAGATGAAAGATGAAAGACTAAGAGAAAACTAGAAAGACAACAATTCTAGGATGGTTGAGAGAGATGACAGATTTCCCTTTTATTGATTTTCTACTCAAAACATAGTCTAATCCTATCTTGCAAAGATGTCTATCTAAAACAAATTCAAATTCCTACATAATAGGGATAGAAAGAAGTTTCTTAATTAAACTCTTAACTTTTCAAGTGAATCTAGTGTTATATGTGATCTCGCCTTATCCATTACAGTAATCTGTCCACTTTTTACAAAATTCATTATTTTCACCAATAATGTCCCAATTTGATGTAATCTCCACTTTCATCTCATAAAACAAAATAGACATTAATTTTTCTATTTAAGCACCAAAATATATCCAAGAAAATGAGATAATTATAATTAATATATCAAAAATAACATCTTGTCAATGGCAATGTAATGACATTTTGAGTTGACTAATGTCTCATAAACTTTAATGAAACATGTAAGATGTATGTCCATGCCATAAAAGCACAATGCAAATAATTGCATATAGTAAAGTATGGTAACTTAATTGAATCATTTCACTTAATTTAGCCTACTAAAAGCATAGATAAGTACTACAATGGAAGACGTTGGCTTAAATATGATAATAGTTATCATTAAAAGGAAAAATGATTGCATGATTTTTCTTGCCAATATATAATATGATAGAGATCATATATATTTCTAATTAATGCTTTTGAGTAATTAATGCTTTTGAGTAACTAATATTATATTTAGATTCAACATTATTTTAATAATCAAGGCATAATAAAAAATATATTGTTAAGTAAAAGTATTTGATATAAGTTTATGTAAATAATGTGTATCTATTAGATCAATGGGAGATTTATGTTTATCATAAGTGGCAAAACTACAAAGTTAGACAATTGAGAATAACCTTTTATTTTATGTTAGTTAAATCATTGTAATGAGAGTTAAAAAGTTACATATAAGCTATATATATATCATTTAGATTATGAATTATATGGAACTTGGAAAACTTGTTAGGTTGAAGAATAACTTATATTTAATAATTTTGCTTAATTTTTGGCATTCAAAATCCTTCATAATCTTATCTTATTATGTTTAAATTCAATTTTTATAAAAAAATGATTAGACCTCAGTTCCAAAATTGAAAATTTGAAATTAATGAGAAAAATCACAAATTATCAAGGGGAATCAAAGAGATTTGGGCTAACAGATTGGGATCAGAATATAGGAATCAGAGTGAAATATGAAAAACAATATGACGTGATCTTAGGTGTGGGCACGCTTATTGAAAATTATAATTTCCATACTTTAAACCTAGAGGAGAAAATTGTGTTAGAAGTGATTTAAAACCTTATTTTAGCCAAATATAAGTGAAAATCAATGAAGTTATAATCTATGATATTTAAAGAATCACAACCACAAGATTTTCATATAGGTTTCAAAGGCTATAAATAGAGCCAAGATACGAAGGAGCAGGGCATCTCGTCTTCTAGCTACATTTTCCAGCTTCTCAAATTCCTATTTAGACTTTCTTTAAATGCTAGTGATAGGAGTGCCCATTTTTGGCTAAGTCTTTTATTCTTGGTGGAAAGAAGTGAAAGCCCTTTTTCACAACTTGAAGATTGGGAGGCAATTGGGTCTTATAGTGAAGTATTTCATTTACATGATATTGAATTACTTTTCTATGCTTCCATTTTATGATTATTTTATTAATTTCTAATGCAAATAATTAGTTTATTGGTTAAAATGCTAGATTAAAGTTTGAATACATAAAAGTCAATTATTTTTATCATTTGTAGCAACTATGAGTTTAATTTGTTATGTTAGAAATTAGTACTCTTAGGAAAAGTGTTCAATTAGATTAAATGTAACTGCGGATGTTGTGTTATCTTGCTTTGATGGACTTTATTTTCTTAAAGCTATTATTTAATTAAATTTTCCATCATATCTAAAGTTGTCAATCAATAAGGATTAATTGAACTACATATTTTTTATTAACTAATCATAAGGAAAGACAAATAATTAGTATCACATTGAATATATGATTCATGAGATAATTACTTTGTGTTAATAATCAATCATAGTTGTAAGGGTGGAAGTAACCATAAACCAAGGTCCATTTTATTGAAAACTCACATTGTATTACTTCTTTTGTTTTTTATAGCAAAATTAATTAACCCCCTCCTATTAATTATTTTCTTTCATAATTATTAGCAAATGAGAATTTCTCGTGGGATCAACTCCTACTTCCCACTAATAAATTTTTTAATTGCAAGAGTTTAGGATTTAATTTAACATACATACAACAATTCTACTAATAACCATATCAACCTTAAGTGAAAGGATGATAATGATATTAAATTGTTAAAAACATATGATGTGTTATATGTAATAATAATTCATAAAAGGATGGATACTTATGTTTTTATTATATTCACTAATGAATTTATATGATATAGTCAAATGTATTAAATAAAATATTGATTTAAAATTTTAAGTTTAAACTATTTAAATCTAAATAAAAATCAAGGATTGGGAATGTTAAAGCACTTCAATGAGATCAAAGTGGTGAGATTAAAATTTCTTAGTTATCTATAGAGAATGATATTCTCTAGTGATTATCCTCATAACTAAATTCTACAAAAGTATAGATTTGTGTATGAATAAAACTACAATATGAAATATTGTATTTATTTTTTTATGGTTACTCGAGTAAAACAATTTATCTTCAAAATTTTCAATTAAATCAATTAGCAAAAATTTATATTAGATATAGAATGGTAAAAGTTTGAAAGAGTTAAATTTAATGATTTTAGGATTTAATACTTAGTTAAAGCATGTGTTATCAAATAAGTTTAAAACTAATAATTTAGATAGTAGAAGATTATAAGATATCTAAAACATTGAATATAATATTACAGACCCATTGAATAAAATGTTTATTTCAATGACCACTTATAGGAGAGTAGTTCTCAAGATAAGCATTGAGAGTAAGATTGAATTTTAAGAAACTCAAATATCATGACATTATGTATATCTAATTTGAACTAATGCGTTTTTTTGATAAATTTGATATATAATTGAAAGGTTATGAGACATTAAAAATTCCTTTATAATAAATTCAAATTGTTGTTTTGGAGATAATTGTAAATTTATCATATCTATAGGAAGATTAGTGAGACTATATTAGTCCTCTTCAGTGGGAGTATATAGAGATATATTACTCATAAAAATCAATAATTCATATTTTAAGTTGTTGAATATATGACAATATAAGGACAACCCTTATTGGATATGAAAAAGATAATAACTTAATTATAGAAATTAGATGTATAAAGATAGATACAAATTTTGTTTATTCTAAGTCTAAGTACACAGATAATGTAATAAAGGTATTTAGTATTTGAGACATATGATGCTTTGAAAAGTATTAAAGATATCTATTATTACAAGTTTGAGTTAATACTTGACTGTAAAGTTATATGGATATTAAATTTAGGAGTAAGTCTTAGTTAAAGTATATTTTACTTAGAACAATATTATTTTGAGATTTGAAAGGTTCCAATAGAGTATTATCTTTTAAATCTTCATGGAATCAGATTGGAATGGTAACAAAACTTCCTTAAAACTTAGAAAAGATGTGAAGGCAAAGGATTCAGTTGTTGTTTTCAAAGGTCAAATTAAGTGTTTCAGGTATCAAGGACTTTAAGGTCACATAGTACTAAGTGTTTCAGGTATCAAGGATTTAGGCATATTGCTTCTAAATGTCCAAAGAAAAATGCCACAATTATTATGGATAATGGTGATATAGGGAGTGTTAGCTCAAATGATGATGAGAAGCCACAATTGTAGGATTATAGTGATGCCAACATTGAGGGACATGTGCATGGAGATTGTTAGTTTATATGCGTTCTCTTAACATATAATCTAAAGAAAATAGTATGAGGTCCAACATGATCACATTTTTCATACTAGGTGTCATGCGAATGAAAAAATATGTGGCATGATTATTAATACTAGCAGTTGTACTAACGTTGTTAGTACTTTATTAGTTAAAAGGTCGAATTTGGCTACATTAAAGCATCATAAACTTTCTATATTGCAATGGTCGAATAGATATGAAGAAGTTAAGGTGTCAAAGTAGTTGTTGGTGGTACTCCTTATTAGCGATTACAAGGATGAGTTTTTTTTTTGATGTGATGTCAATACATGTTGGTTATATACTGTTAGGGTATTTGGGACAGTTTGGGAGGAAGGTTACTCATAATAGGTACAAAAATAAATACTCTTTTATAATGAATAACCAAAATATTATATTAATATCTCTCAAACTATGGAAACATAGGAGGATCATATTAGGTAGCTAATGTATAAGATGAGGCAAAGACGAGTGAGTATTCAAAAAAAGGAGTGATAAAAAAGTGAGTGTTTGCAAAAAGTTTGTTGATTTTGAAACTTTCCATATATATAGAAATAAAATATAAAAAATGAAGAGATGGATTAGAAACGCTTATGTCAATGACACAAAAGGAGATATTAAATGAATGGAATTGGATGCAACGAAGTAGGTACTAAAACATAGTGGTACACAATTTTTAAATTTTCAGTATTATATATTGTTATAAAATTGATATTAATTAGATATAAATTATAAAAATGAGTAACAGAGTATTTTAATTTAAATTAAGTAATCTAAAAATGATTAAACTCAAATAAAATTTGACTCGACCTATGAAAGGGAGAAAAATTTAGAATGAGAGAGGGTCCAAGCAACTTAGCGAAGAAGATAAAATTAAAGGAATCAAATAATCATCATCATGGAAAGAAAAAATGTCATTTTCTTTATATCAAATTACGAAATCCAATTATATAAGCTTATATTTATTAAAATAATTGTTTCCTAGCATTTTTTCTTTTTTTAAAATCTTAGTTCACCATGTAAATTTTTCTTCCAGTTTTAATAGAAGAATAGAAAAGAAAGGGCATATAGAGATCATAATTAGGTCAAATCTATTAGAGCAATTGAGAGAGTAACAGATTCATTCCAAACATGATTAGGCCTTTGTTTCTTTCTTTTCTTCCACTTATAGCTCCAATCTTTTGTATTTAAGATAAATCAAAACCAACTTCCTTTATTTTTTTAGTGCCTTGATGCTATTATGTTAGAATTGAAATGCTCTTGTTTGTTATTGTGGTTATTTCTCTCATGATCATTAGAAGATCCTTTTAACTTCAAAAAATGAAAATAAAGTGGATGCTTTATGAGCAACTTGGATTTGATGTATGCTTTCTTTTTAACATTTCTTTATGAGATAAAATGTAAAGAGATACAATGGAGAAGAAGCATTGATGTTATAACTCTCCAGACTGGTACAAACAATTTTTACAGATTTAAAGGAACTAGTTAGTTTACTTTTTAATCGACTGGTTAGAGCCACTACAAGAGTTAAGAAATTTAGTGGCAATTTTTTAATGACTAACGATTGTTTTGTCACAAATACGAGGGTTTTTATGATAAGACAATTGATTAACACTATTGTTTGGATTAACTGTGATAATTTATTTTTTTTGTCACTAATACAATAGTAATTGTGACAATTTAATATCTTTCACAATTAAGTTGTCACTATTAAT
>JANTPM010732842.1:0-11678 GCA_025434745.1 Erythroxylum divaricatum
AGACTGATAGACTTGTCTATTCTGACATTGGATGCCTGTACCAGAGGATTATTATTTTGGATTTTAAATTACTGATTTATGTTATTTTGTGATTTAATTTATTGGGATTCCATGTGATACTATTGGAAAAAAATATTCTGGTAGTGCACCCTTATCGTGGGATACGTGTCGGTGCAACCTTCGGGTTTCCCGATGTGTACCATACGGTGAGGGGGCGCTATAATATTACCTTATATAAATACCTAAAGGTTGTAGATAAGAGGTGGGTATGCAAATATGGGTCATATATATTCTTTCCCTAGATATTGACATCCACAATTCATGAGGAACATGGTTAAGTAGTTTAGATAGGAATTTGATGATGCTACTAATGTGCTCCTTTATCCTTATATAGTCAGGCGTATAGAGTTCACATTATACTCTAAAATCATTAAATGACATTTTAGTAGGATTGTCCCCAATGCTTAAACTTGTCTACGTTTCTACTTATCTAATTTGATATTTTAATTTACTTTAAAAGAAGTTAATTTTTCCAAAGTGAGCTTCCTATATTAATGTTTAATAAAATCAAATATTATGCCTCATCTCAACGTCACTTGTACAACTAAGCCCATGATCTCATAATAAACTCATTCCATATGCCTATTTGATTCCAAATGCTAATGTGATCTTAAAAGTAATTTCTTTAAACATTGATTAAAGGTGTGATTTTTATCTTAATGTTTCGCAAAAGGTCGAAATAAGCCCCCAACCATGTAGAGATAATGGTAGGAGCTTTCTTAGACCTTTTATGAAATGTTGAAGTATAAATCATACATTTGACCTAAAATAGATAAACCTAGTAAATATAATCAAACCCAAAATAATTATAAAAGAGATATCCAACTTATTGGTTTATAATACCAAAACTCTAAATAAAATTTGAAAAATTATTAAAACTTTCATTTGTGTTGTCTTCTAGTAAGCACTTCTTTAAAAGTTTTTTAGTTGGACTCTTCTCATAAATTTGATTATTTTCAGAGAAATGTGGTTTTCTTTCCTTCACAGAGATCATGAAAAGTATCATTTAAAGAACATTAGCTCTCATCTTAGCCTGCTTCCTTACTCTTGCGATTGTTGTTGTTTTTTCTACACCTTGAATCCTTTCATAATGAATTCTTATAAAATATTAAAATAATTATCTTCTTCCAAGTCATAGTTAAACATAAATGGAAGTTTATCATTAATTTTTATGTTAAGCTTAATTTTTTCCTTTTAGACTTTTTTAGAAAATTAGTCATTTTAATTTTTAAGATATTGCATTTGTAATTTTATTTATTTGAACTTTGAGGTTCCTTATCAAAGCTTCATAATATTGAAATCAATAAGCATTTACTTGCAAGAATTTTCTCATCATATCTTTTAGACTCAATTACTTCTCTTTTTCATAGGTTGTTGAAATTCTAGTAAGTCCTTTGACTATATATATTGCTCCAAAAGAATTTTGATGAGTTCTCTATCACAAATTATATGTCTTTTTGTAGGGACTGTTTTGCTTCTAGAAACTTCCTTTACAGTCAACTTGCTATAACGATTCAACCATAAGATTTCTAGCTTGACATTCCATACCTTACTATCAACTAAAAAATTCATAACTCATTAGTTAAGCTATTATGAATAGTGAGCTCAGGTTTTCTAATTTTCTTGTTGTTACCTTCATTTCAGATGTCAAAGTAGTGATGACATCTATGTTATAGATAGGTATTGATCTATTCATTCTCTTATCTTTTGACTATCACGAATAGTTGTTTATTACCATCATATAAACTATATGGGAACTTATGAAGTCTTATTATTCAATATTCCACTTGCTATAATGTCTATCATTTGCCTTATACAACTGAGTAGACCATTATAAAAGGTCTGGACTTGCATATATATGGAAAGGTTATAATGTAGGAAATTCTTTAACATATCCTCATATCTTTCTCATGTTTCATATAGACTATCATTGTCGAATTGCTAAAACAAAGATATGTCATTCCTTAACTTCGTTGTCTTGAATGGTAGAAAATACCTAACAAGAAATTTCTCTAAAAGTCTCTTTAAATAGTAATTGATGCAATATAATGCTTTTAGCTATTATTTTGTCTAATCTTTAGTGTAAATGGGAATAACCTTAGCCTAATGGTGTCTTTAGTTATCCTAGTAATCTTGAAATTATCATAGATCTCTAAAACGTTAGTGATGTATGCATTGGGATCCTTATCCAATAATCTGTCAAATTAGACATTTTATTATATCATTTGGAATACATTGGTATTAACCTTATAATGCTAAATTATGTCCCCATAAGAGATGGATTGGTGTCCTCCATTATTGTTTTATGCTTTCTCTTTATGTTTTTATTAACATATTCCCTTTGATTCTAAAAAAGTATTCTTTCAAGATCTATATCTTCTTCTATATGTTGGGTTCTTTTCATACACTAAGGTTACTATTGAAATCAAAGTGAAACAAGAATAGAGAAAAACGAAAAAAGAAAAATATAAAGTGAACTAACAAAAATGAATACACGACTATAAGATTAATTAATGGATCTTCTAAAAACTAGTTGCTTCCCTTTTAATAACGTTAAAGCTTAATAGGGATATTTGTGTGATTTCTAACTAGTTTTAATTTTTTCTATTACTAATCTATTACTCATAATTAAAATACGTACAAGTTCCACTAGAAAGTAATACAATGGTTAGTTGGAGTTGATTCCATAAGGAACTCGTGTAGATTAGAAAATATAAAACTACTAAGTGGTCTAAACCAAATAAATATAAGAGTGATTTTGATTTAAGAACTATAACTAAAATAAAACATAAATAGGTAGCTACAAGAATTAATAAATCAAAAACTTATCAAAAGAGAATTTGATCAAATATCAACATCTTATTTCCCTTAATATTACTCTTTATTTCACAATTTGACTAACCTAGAATAGATATATTAAGATGAACAACATCTCCTATACATTAAAACTGCATTGTCCCCAGCTATAACTGTCTACTCTCTAATTAGTTAAGTCATATTTCTAGTAAGCTAACACCTATTTGAATTCACTAAAATATATGAAATTATGTGGAAGGTTTCACCCTAACACTAGAAAGATCACGAAGGTCTTTGTTAAGCACTTAGTTTAACCCCTATTACCTAAGCAGTGGTCGACCAACAAATAGACTCTTTTAAGGCATCCACAAGTGAACTATAATTAGATTAGTCACTAGCATAATTAAATTATGCATTAAGATTAATCAAAGGCAATTCACAGAAATATATGTCATGCATAAATTAAAATGAATCAATCCATACAAAAATAGAAAAAGGTTTTCCCTATCTAAAGGTAACTGCATTTTAAATATAATGTTTTCACCAAAATATAGGTCAAATAATAACATTTTGGAGTGTTTAAAATGATACTTTATGTTTATAAAAACATCCAATTTAAATCCTAAATGAACAAAAATGTTGACACAATTATGTCTCCATTCATTTAATGTCATGTTAATGATGATGTAGCACAAATTTATTATTTTTATTAGTCATCTTGCTCCTACTATTCTATATGACATAATGGGACACACATTTTAGTTAAAGCTAATTTAATTTTAAAATAAAATTTTGTAAATCATAACTAAAATTAATGAGCCTGATTTAAACTAAATAATATGACTTAACCCTAACTAACCTAATTTTAACCAAAAAATCCTAATTACTATTAAATTCCCATTTTTATTGTTCCTCGTCAGAGATCATCATTATCTATACAAGGAAGGTTGTCGTGAATAAGGTTAACCTCTAGGTAAGGCAACATTATCACTTTAACCATTGACAACTTTGTATAGAAAGTTCCATATTTGGATGCAACAACAAATTCTCATAGAAAATGCTAACACCACATATCTTATAATAGTCCACTTTTTTCTTAAAGGACCTTAAGAATTTGGTCATAGATAGATTTCATACATGACATTAGCTGAGAACTTGTGACCATTACAATAGTGTCACATGCTCTAGCAATAAATATAGGGTGGTGTTTGAGCCACTCTTTTCGCTTCTCATCTTAATTCTTTATTGTAATTACTAATTAATTATTGAAAAGTAATTATTTTATTCAATTTGATGAAGTATCATTTAAGGTCTATAAAAAATAGTTTATAATTAATTTTAGTTTAATTGAAATATGCAAGTATCGTTATGTCATGTGTAGGTCACTTAGCAAAGTGAAGCTAATATATTTAACATAAATAATAAATTTGTGCCACATCATCCGTAATGTGGCATATAATAAACATAGATATAATTAGAACAATAATTCCATTTATATAAGGATTAAATTGAATGTTTACAAATGTTAGAGTTTGTTTGAACGCTTCAAGACATTAAGGTCTAACTAGTATTTTCTTTAATAAAAGATAATATATTCAATTAGAAAATGTGAATGAGAAAGTGTACAAACTAGAAATACAATTAAAGGGACTAACCCCTAGAGAGAACCTAACTAAGCAAGAGTGTATATCATCTTGTAACATATTCAAAGCAAGTTAGCAAGTATGAGATTTAATAATCAAGCCTTCAAATGAGATTGCCTCAGTTTAGATATATAAATTCCAATATGAGGTCATCCTGTGGCTTGCATTTATAGAGGAATATGTGAATCCTAATATGATCCTAAATGATTGTCGATTATTGCTATGGTTTACAAGCAATAGATCTGAAGATTTTGTTATTCCTCTCATTGCAGATGCCTGATACAAGATAGGCTAGAGTAGTGAGAATTAACCATACATTACCTTCTTAGGGAACTTGAGTTGAGTACTCCATTCCATGATGTCAGACTAGCTTACAGGGAGGTTATGAATCCCACATTTTTTATGATGAATTTCCGAATTTGATTCAAGTAGGTGTAGAAAAGAATAGATGATTATGAGATTCAACATTGTTCTTGCACAAGGAACACCAGTTTAGAATAAATAGGAAGCTACCAATTCTGTCCAGGGTGGCAAGTCTAGTTTTGAAAGCTTGCTAAAGTAGGTGAGCAAGTTTAGGATTAAAGCCCTTATTCTAAACTACATAAAACTAGTGTACTTGGGGATAATCTGCCCTATATATGCTTCTAGATAAGAAATGGAGAACTGACCAAAATTTGTTAGCCTCCACGAAATCTTTTTAGTTTGCCTAGTAAAAGTGAGATTAATAAGAAGTGAGGAAATTCTCATGGAAGGACTTCTGTTTTGGATTCGTTGATAAATGGTTAAGCCTTGAGCGACATTAGCACCTGTAAAAATGAATCCTTTGAGCATATAAATTGAGGTAGGTTGTAGGATATAGTTTGATTAATTCATGGATCAAACCAAAACTTTAGGGTCTGACTAGTATTTTGGTAAAATGTTAGAATTAAAAATGTACTTTTTATCCCTACTTAAATATTAAAAAACATATAGCTATGAATTATAGTCAAAAAATAATAAATCAATAAAAATGAATAAAAATATGACATAATTAAATTTAAATGAGAATCTTCATTTTGTTAATATCTTAATCTGTTTAGATTAGGCTTGATAATATGCCAAGCCCGATACAGTTTGACGCTCTCAAGGCATGACTCGAGTTCAACCTAAAATTAAATTTGTTTTGAGTTATGTATCCCACTCATACTGCCCAAAATGACGTTGTTTTAGTTTTTAACTTCTAAAAATAACGTTGTTTTAGTTTTGACTTTTTTGAACTTAAAGACCAAAATGACATCATTTTAGGAAGTTAAACCAAAACAAAGTCATTTTGAAAAGTTAAACCAAAGTGATGTTGTTTTGTGCTAGTCATTTGGGCTAGGCTTTAAGATGTTTAAGTTAGGCTTTGGGTTATTCCCTCAAGCCCGAGCCCAAATAGAAGTTCAGTTAACCTAAGTTAGGCCAGTTAACTTCAGCCAGGCCAAACTGAACTAAATTTGCCAATTTTAGTTAAGATAATAACTGGATCCTAATTCTCCAGTGGAAACAAACTTAGAATTGGCTCCCGAGAGTTCTTAGATCTTTATATGGTTAACCCTAAGCTTTAGAGAAAAACGATGTTTCTAAAGTGTCAAAATTTAAAAAATCCTCCAAAATTTGCACTTTATATATATTTTCACACTCTTGGACACGATCTGGGCTATAATTATGGATCTATCTATTTTTATAAGGAGAGATATATTACCTAAAACACCCATGTCATAAGATCGTGGATCTTCTTATTTCTTATAAAATTAGTACACAATTTTTTATCTTAAATGTGTTCTTAGATTGTGGATCCTATTATTTCTCTTGTGATTAATATATAGCCTCTAGCATGACCATGGATTAGGTTATTTTACTCTATAAATTTTCTTCACCAACATATGGTCTCTCTTTAAGCCACGCTCTAAGTCATGCCTCTTTTTATATTTGATTCATATAAGACACAAATTGACATACGAGCGTGAGTCAAATCATATTCCTTCAGAAATTACCATTTTCCTCATATTTTTGCTTGAAATAGCCTCTAATTCTTGAATAATCTCATCCCAAGGTCAACTTATTAGACCTTACAAGAAATTTAAAACTAAATTAAACAAGGTAATTTAACATGAAAATAAAAAACTTAAGAAAAATGTGCATTTTTCATAAACTTTAAAGTCCAAGTGCTAAAAGTACATCAACTATTTACTTAATGCTTGTTGAAGTGTTTACAACAATATATCCTCTTTCTTTCACCACCAAGAGAATGTCATTACCAATTTGGACTTCTTTTGAAGATCTTTTCGAAGATTTTGCAAAGACACTTATAATGAGCCATATGGCATGTACATATAAAATCTACAAGCTAAGAATACTTTTTATTTCAAGCTGATAAGTAGTAATTGTAAAAAAAATTATTTAATTTTTTGTTCTTTTTTCTCTGTTATTTTAACATGTTTTATTATCTCTTTTTCTATACTTTTGCACATATTTTCATTGTGCTTGCTATATATGAAATATTCATATATTTTAGTCAGTATGCTACTACATTTTATAATCAAATAACCTTTATTTAATTGATTTCACGTAATTTGTTTAGGTAGTTATAGAGAAGTTTACTTAGGCAATGATATTGGTTAAGGGTTAAAGAGATTTACATGGCAAAACATGAAAAAAAAAACTTATTTTTAGTTAAACACAATCTAGCATACATCTGTGTGTCAAGTGTACCTAATGTTATGAATACCATACCATTTACCAAATCTAGTATGGATTTTAGTTCTAGAATAGTACCTTACTTATCTCAACCAATATAGAATACCGTTCTTAGACAGTTTTTAAAATTATAAAATAGTTCTTCAATTTTATAAAATTACAAAATAGCCTTTCAAAATGTTAAGCTAATAGTTTTAAACTTTAATTTAGCCTATGTTTTATAAAATTATAATAACATTAATTTAGTTTAACAATTATCTCGTTATTTCTATTAATATTATTTTTATAAATATCATTCATGTTTAGTATCTAACAATTGTTAGAATTAATATAATAAAAAGATTGTTTAATTATCATATAGTTATAAAACTAAAAATAATATGAAGTACTTAAAATGTTACAATTGATTGCAACAACACATTATATAATAACAACACTATAGCTCATAATAATAAGAGTTTATGTCTAGGAACACAACAAAGTAAAAGTGAAACTTAAAATAAAAACATCGACAATTATAATTTTATATTTACATTGCATATATAAAATTTAACATGCTCATCAAATACTGGTGAAAGTAAAAGTAAAAATAAAAATAAAAAATTTGAAACTTCATTTTACAATATATTCTCTTAAATTATATTGGTAAAATTTTTATTTGAAACAAAATCTTCATCATTAATAAGAGTCTCTTCATTACCACCATTTAAGCTTAATGGACTAAATGACAAAATAATATTTTCTCAACCAATATCATTTTCTAAGTCACTTTTAGATATTAAATTTGGTTCCTTTGAAACCCAGTATTCTAAAATATTAATATGATCAACACAAATTGGTTTAATAAAATATATGTTATATTAAAAGTTCTTGTAAATAAATAAAATTGTATTATTAAACTTAATATGATAATAACACACCTTTCTTAAAGTTTCAAGTTGTATTAAACAAATAATAAATCATTTAATCTCATATGTTCCAATTTATTTGTTTTTTTTAGAATGACTAAACTCTAATATACTCTATTTCCTTTCACCCCTAGTTGTACTAACACAATGACTAAGAATTTAAATTACAAACCTTTGTAATTTTGAAGCATTGTTTCCAAATTGGGTTTACCGTACAACAATAAGATAAAAAAGGTGATTCTTTTAAATAAATAGTACATATGAAGAAATTTATACTTAGATTAAGTTTGTCTCTTTAAATAATTGCTATTGGCAACCTAAAATCACCACACATCTTTATATGCCTTTATTTATGAGTTAAGCAAGTCTTACATAATTTCATTTGAAATAATTATTGTAATAGTTAAGAGCATTCTCATATTAACTTTAGCTTTATTTATGAAACCTGATTTAAAAAACATTGAGATTAAGAAATGCTACATTACCAAACAAAGGAGAGTAAATTTATTTTTCCCACCTCCAATCATAGTATGATAAGGTGTAAAAAAAGAATGAATTTTCATCTTAGATTTGATCATTTCCTTCACGTTTTTTATGGCATCATAAAAATAACCTATTTTTGCTTTCTTATCACTATCAACTAAACAAAAAACACTCACCAAAAGCTTATAAACTTAGATGATTAATTGACATTGGGACTAAAATTGATGATCCTTAAGTATAATTCTACAAACTTCAATTCCAGCATTTGACTTGGCATGGCAAGATGTAATTCATTTACACTTATAATTGTTTATATAAGCTCTTACATTTGAATAAAAAACTCAAGCCATAAAATTTATTTGCAAATCTTATAAAGGTAGGATGTCACAAATTCTTACTATTTTAAAAACCTTTTTTTCATTAAGTTTGGAACCGATTCACTATTATAAATGAACTTGGTCTTTTTTTTTACATTTCGCATAGTTTTATAAATGATAAGAAAGCATCTATCATCTCATATAATTTCTAATACCAGGATGATACAATGTGTGTAAGGCCCCAAATTACAACTTAGTTGGAATGATACATGTCCATGAAAATAAATGAGATAGGTGTTAAAATTGTGATATAAATTGAATGTGAATTGTATATGTCATAAATTTCTGGTTTAATGGATCATACTTAGTGACTTGGAATTAATTGTTACCATTAGAGAATTGAGGTATTAAAATGTACATTTAGATTAGGAAAATGTCAAGTGTAAGATAGACTCACATAGCCCAATTTAATTTCATGCACACACTCAATCTCAAACTAATATGACAAAGCTTTATGGCTTAATACACAACACAAGCATGCAAAAATAGAAAAGAGAATCAAAGAAAGGCAGAATCACATAGTCACATACATATACTCCATATCCTTCCCCAACACCTAGACCAACATGGTCCTCAATGTTATGACATAAGATTAAAGAAGCGAAAATAGAAAAAAAATGCTTCTTTATTTATTGAAGTCCGAAAACATGAAGTTAGTGGGTGAGGAGGTTGGAATCTTTGATGCTCCCAATATGCCATCAAATTATGCTCCATTTGGTGCATTTGATGTTCTAGTCGACTGAGATGATCATCCAAATTAGCTTGGGGAGGTTGGTGGATCTGAGATGCATCAATTACAACTTGACTTCTTATAGCCAATTCCCCTACACCTCATCCATTGCTTGTCCTCAAACAATAAATCAAATGCTTTTCTCAAACAATTATAGTCAAGAGTTAATAGTTAATCAAGCACACATAAATCCATCATTGCTTTCAATCCAATTCACTCATTTCAACTCTATCATGATCAAAAACAAGTTACTCACATGCAAGCACACAACCAATCAAATAGTCACCCAAAATGCATAATATCTAACATTTAAGCCATTTTACATTTGTTATCACATAAACAAGTCAAGGATGCTCAATATGACATACATACAAATTAAAAGAAACAATACAAGTAGAGATATGGAAATATTAGATTGACAAGTTATCTAACTTTTCGATGCTAAGGTGAATATTTTATGGTGAACAACCCTGGCTACTTCGTTAGATCACCTTTTCAAATGACAAAAAGCACCATCCATAGCTTCAACTATAGAGAATGTTAGTTGAAGCTAGCGGAGGGTAGATTACCCAATACATAACAATTCAAAAACAACAGAACAATGATGCTTCTTATTTAATAACACAAGACAAAGACATTTTTTATCAACAACGCAAAAACAAAGATAGTTATCTTTTCTTCTTTTTCGTTTTTCCTTTTTTACTTTTCAGCACTAAATTCTAAGCATCCCATTCCACATTCATATGACAAGCTATACAAAATGCACTTAAATACTAAACATCATACACAAGAATCACCAAACATATGCTAGGAACACAAAGGAAAAAAAATGAAAAACTTTAAAGTTAGCATCATTTCAAAAGTCAATCAAAGTTCCTCAATTCAAAAGCATCAACATCATTCCTACACCACAATTAACTATTAACTAAAGACTAAAATCATTCAAGTTACTACATTCTCATCTTCATCATCAAACTCATAACAATCCAAGTGTGTAGAAATTTCACACTTACCCCACCATGAATTGTCCTCAATGTCCAAAAATAATAAAAGCCCCCTAGATTGAGGATGCTACATGCAACTTTGAAATGAATGGTTGCAGCTTTGAAAACACATATGGTAGCGTTGAAGTGAAAGATTGCAGCTTCCTTTTCAAACTCCTACAAACAAAACAAACCAAAGAAAACAAGTAACACACTCAAAGCAAACACTCAAAACATATGCATAAAAGAGAAAAACACACAAAAGAAAAGGATATAGATGGGGTGCCTCCTATAAAATGCTTTTTTAAGATCATAAGCTTGACCCTTAGCATATATACATCATCCCTTATCAAATGGATGCTTTAGCCCAATAAAAGCATGGTCAGACTCTGTGAGGAGCCTAGAGCAACTTCCCTTGAAATTAGCTCCTTCTCAACACAATACTCCATGAATTTTGATGAGTAGAAATCGTTTCGCCTTTATACTCTATTGTCCACTTGTCTTTTCGAGCATCACCCTTCTCACACCAGGATGGTCTCTATAAGAGTATACCTAATGGGTATAAAGACTCGACATCCTGCTTGCCACCTTTAATCTTTAGCTTGTTCAATTCATATGTGATCAGCGGCTTTTCCTCTTCTTGCTTCTCTTCTTGTTCTTCTTCTTCCTTTACCTGCAAATAACTAGGAAAAGGAAACAAAATTCGATTAGTGATAACATAAACTGCATCGCTTACCTTAGGAGGTTGCACATCCTCCATCTTTTCTTAAACTATAAACTCTTCCTCTCCTAACTCCACTTGCTCTTCCTTTATGTTTTTAGGTTCTCCAAATGATCTCCACTCTCTGAAGAAATGCACAACTTCTTAGCATCACTATCTTATTGGATAATAACGCTTGCAGACTGTAACATCCCACCCCCGACGGGAAGGGTAGACTAGTAATTTGGCAAAGGATGAGAGTGATTGGGACTAATTAGGA
>JANTPM010738406.1:0-11649 GCA_025434745.1 Erythroxylum divaricatum
ATCGTGCATGTAGGCTTCTATTTTCCTTGTGATAGCACATAAGCCCAACCTAAATGAGAGAGAGCATGTAATTTCAATGATGAATATATAGGGGAAAAACAATCTTTGAATAGGAGAAGGTTTCAAATGGCAAAGTGCCCTATAGATTACTTTAAGGTGACCTATTGGATAATTTTAACTTTTCCCGTAAAGTTGGAAAACATGTAATTGTATTTTTCAATTTTTAAATGACTTATTATTTAAGTTACATAATTTGATCCGGATAAAGATAATAAAGTGACACAATAAATGATCTAAGTTAATGGGTCGAAGTCCAGGAAAAAAATAGATCCTGATTAGTATGGACTAAAATCATATCAGGCCTGTAATGGGAAAACCTGATATAAAAACTATATATATAAAGGTTAAGGTCTCCTGCATTTGTTCATGTCATTCATAAGCATAAGGATTCTTTGACTTGTTAAGAGAACTTACGTTTTGAGAAAACTATCAAAAGGCTTTATCGTGTCCCAATGAGCAGTTTTTGTAAAAGCGAAGGTAGATTTGCACTCATTTCGGCCTCAAAAGCTCATTTGAAGTTATAGAACCGAAATCATATATTTTTCTATATTTCTTTGTTTATTTTCCTTTCACATTTAATCTGGAATACGTAACTAAGGTCTCATTACGTGTTAAAGACCCTTTGCAAGGTTATATACTTGTTGAAAATTTGAGATAGGTGCATCAATTTATTTTTTTAAAAATAATAAGATTATGCTAGATTTTGACAAATAAAGAGCTAAAAGGCATACGTTGAATCAACATTATACATTTCAATTCTTTAAAAAAGTGTACTCTTATTCTTGATGATTTCTTTTTCCACTGTAATTTCCTTAGCTAATTACATAGTTTTGATGATCATAGTTATTGTATTTTTTGTCATGTTATTAAACATTTTATTCGTTCTTTTTTTTCATGTACCATAAACAGAGCAATAAAGTACTCAATTAAAGACTACTTCGTCTGTTTCGCTGAAGGAGGAATTCTATGCCCATTCAATTGTAGAAGGTCACGATTGAGTATCCAAGTTAAGTTTGCACATAGCTAGATTGACATTCTATCCTAGATGGGTAAAGGTAGTCAAAAACACTTCCAACTCTTCCATTGAAAATAAGTAATCTGGTGTTCTATCTATCGAAACTTGAACTTTTTCTTTTATACTTATAAGTTTTTCCTTCGCCACTAATCATAAGAGGAAACTTGTTTTAGGATGGTGTTGTTTGAGCCACATCAAACTCTCTATTTTTGCCTAATGACAAGAATTCTTATGAGGGTTGTTAGGATATATTTTATATGTCTAGGTAAGTAGTTTTGGCATTCTTTATTAATTGGACCTATGAGATATTAATTGGATGATGATAGCTAACTAATAATCCTTGTTTGACTTGGATTCAAAAAGCTATTTTAGATAATGTTCTAGATATTATAGAATCCTATCTTGAATAAATGTGTATCTTGAGAAAATGTGTTGTGGATTACGTTGATGTGTGGTTAAAGGGCAATAATGAAAATTTCTTTGTGTAAGTGTTGCTTGATTTTGGGAAAAAGAGTCGAAGGCATATTGGAGTTGGATGATGAAAACAAGGTTGTGGAGTTGATGGGTTTTTTGGTGAATAACACAAATCAAAACGTTGAATGGTCTTTTTTTGTGCGTCGTTGATGGAGTGTGTGTACAACTGTGTTCTGTTTTTGGTCCTTGAGTGATTCAACTGTGTTTTCAATGTAGAAGTCGTAGTTTATGATAATAATTGCAGC
Organism: Erythroxylum divaricatum; assembly: GCA_025434745.1. Taxonomy (NCBI): domain Eukaryota; kingdom Viridiplantae; phylum Streptophyta; class Magnoliopsida; order Malpighiales; family Erythroxylaceae; genus Erythroxylum; species Erythroxylum divaricatum. The sequence continues at coordinate 1,795 of JANTPM010738406.1, forward strand.
TGTGGTTTTTACGTGAGTTAGTTGATGGCGTGTGGAATCAACTATGAGTTTTCTCTGCTGCATGTTCCGTTCTTGGGTAATTTGGAAGCTGCACAATCTTCTTTTTTTGAATGTGCTATCTTTGGCAACTAAATTTTGGGAGATTTTGAGTGATTCTTGCAAGTTGATTTTTGAGGTTTTTTCAGATTATGGGAGGAGCTGCGTTTTCTATCTATTGTGAGGGATTTTTAAGTTGTCGACAATAGTAGTTTTCATGCGAAAAACTTCCAGTAGTCTTGGTGTTTTTGCAGCCATTCATGTATGACATTTCGGTGAAGAAACGTTTGTTGATTTAAGACATTTTTGTGGCTATTTTGCATGTGATTTTTAGTGAAGATATTAAAGCCTCACAGTAGATCTTTAGATGGACAATTTATCGTTCTTTCGTTGATGAAGCGACATATTTAGGAGAGTTATTTTTATCTCAAGTATTGTCTTTGTTTAAGTTGGTTACTGTTGTCTTTGTTTAAGTTGGTTATTGTTTAATTACTTGAATTATTTATTTCTTATCTTTATTATTAAATACTATTGAAAAAATCCTCTGTTGAGGTTAACATGATTCGATCGTATTATTAGATGTGAAAATCTTTCATAGGAAGTGAGGTTGAGAGATAATGTCAATGATTGGGTAGTGTCAACTTAATAAAGTCTTGGGTAAATCTATTATACTTCGGTGAAAGTGATTAAGCTGAGTGAAGGCCTCGTAGACTAGGTAAGATATGCCGAACTGCGTTAACAAATCTTGGTGTTGATTTATTTTTTGTTCTTTTAATTTTTCTATTTTTTTGTGTTTGCTAGAAATGAATCGAAAAGTTTGTGAAACTATTACTTTTTCAGATTTTTCAACTAGTATCAGAGCGGGTCACTAAATCAGAACTTGGTAGTAAGTTAGTGCAGATCTGAGTTTCGTGAACATGACTACAAGAGAAGGTGCATCAATCACTAAAACACCACTATTAGACGGCTTTAACTATCTTACATAGAAATCACATATGAGAATCTTCATACAAGCTTGACATTCAGTAGTACATGGGTAGACATATCCGATGATTACTGATGATAAAAGATAGGCAATTCAAAAAGATTCATCTGAATGGACAAGAGTTGAAGAAGAATGTGCACTTAGAAACTCACAAGCAATACGTGTAATTTCTAGTGTTGTTAATGAAGGACACTTACCAATGATATCAGCCTATGAATCGGTTTAAAAAGCATAGAGTGCTTTCTAGACTGTTCGTGAAGGGTATAAACATGTGATAATATCAAAACTACATATGTTAGTTATGAGGTTTGAAGAACTAAAGATGAATGAAAATAAGACTATTAGAGATTTTCATGAAAGATTGCACGATATAGCAAATCAGGCACATCAATTCGGGAAGAAATATTTCAATATGAAACTAGTCAAGAAGACGTTGAGATCAATACCTCTAAGATTTATTCCAAAAATGGCAGCAATTGAGGAGGCTCATGACATCAATGACTTGTCGTTGGAGAAGGTAATTGAAATTCCTACCAATTTCGAAATGAATTTGTTAAGGGGCAAACAAAAAAAGAGCAAAGGATTGGCATTACAAGTTAAAATTGAAAAATAAATAAATGATGTAGAAGATGAATGTGATGAGAATGAGAATATGGAATTATTGACAAGAATTTCAGTAAGTGGTTAAAGAAAATAAAGGAGGATAGATCCGATTAGACAAAATGGTGGGAGCTCATCAAATATTAATTTCAAACAATAAGGAAAAACTCAAAAAGGTGAAAAAAAGTGAAGAAAATTCAATGTCAAGAGTGTTAAGGTTTCAAACATGTGTAAGCAGAATACGATAATAACTTGAAGAAGAGAAATGAGAAGCCCTATACAAGCACTTCGAGTGAGAATGAATTTGAAAGTGAGTATGGTAGTGAAGAAAAAACTGTAAATAACTCTGTGTTAGTTACTTTGTATGACAAAAGTCCAGTTACTTGTTTAACAATAACCAAGAAGGAAATAACTGAAGCCGAAAAAGTGAGTAAATCGAAAAATTTCAAGAAAAATGTAGACTATTCAGCTCAAATCTCAATATCAAATTATGATAGTGATGATAGTACTTCAGATGATAAAAAGGAAGATATTTATGAAACTTATAAGTTAATGTATGGTAAATGGGTCCAAAAATGTAAAAAAACTGAGAAGTTGAAGGAGAAAAACTCTTCGATGAAGAACATCATTCAGGATCTAGAGAATAAGTTGTTGTCTCTCTAAGGAGAAATCTCAAAGAAAATCGGAGGTTCATACCTACGTGTAACTTTTGTAAAGTAATTGGATACATAAGATCGAAATGTTACAAGTTGTTACAAATGATATTTCAAAGGGGTCAAAACTGAAAATCTATACACTCTCTATTAAATTTCCAAAAGCAACCTATGGTACCGAAACACACTTGGATTAGAAATGATCAATTACAAGCATAAAGATGTTGTAAAGGAAAAACAAAAATTGTCTAGATTTATAATTAGTTGCTGCTTGTAAAGAAACTGTTCAAACAGATGATAAGTCGGTTATTTCAGAAGAAGAAACCGATGATAAATATAATATGACGAGAAATAAGGTCATGTTTGAATTTCTTCGAGGAGCACAGGAATTGTGTGCTTTACATTTTTGAAGTATAATTTGATGTTATTTATTAAAAAAGGATTTGCCGTCTTTGGTTCTTTATTTTTTATGTTACTGCCGTCTCATCTTTTTAGTAGTTTAGATTTTGGCTTTTATTTGGCTCCACTCCTCATCCTCATCAAGCTTCAGCTCTCTCATAAATCAGGCATCATTTTGGACTTATCTCTCGGGCGTTCTTCATTTTGACACAATTTTGTCCCAATGAGGAGACATCAAGTTGTTTTTTTAAATGATTATTCAATTCAGAAGAAGATTTCAAGATATATACGGGACTATTCTTCTTCTTGCTTTTTGGCATCTTTTTGTCCCAAGGGAGAAAATTTTAGATAATTGGATAATTGTGATATTTTTTGGAACTTGATGTTAGATTAAGGGGGAGTATTTGTCATATGAATTGTGAATATGACTTAAATATCTAATTATGTTATTTTAGGGGAGTTTCATATTTGTAACAAACAAAGCTAAAAAGGAAGAGATTATTATGATATATGTTATATATCTAAGTAATTACTTTTGGCATTCTTTATTAATTGGACCTATAAGATATTAATTGGATGATGATAACTAACTAATAATCCTTGTTTGACTTAGATTCAAAAAATTATTTTGGATAATGTTCTAGATATTATAGAATTCTATCTTGAATAGATGCAAAACTACTACACCCTTTCGGATTTTTCAAGAGTATTATAAATTCTATAATTGAAATTGTGCATCAAATCTTTTATAATTACTACAACCAAGTATTCTAAATAGAAACTGTTTACAACTACCATAACCAATAATGTTTATATATGATTATTCATGTGAATCACACATTTTGAGCTAAGGTTTCAAGAAACACAAAGTTGTACTTTCCTTTCTCTTTTCTTCTTCTCATTTTCTCTTTATAATTTATTTTCTACTGTAAGTTTGTGACATATATGACGTACTGAAGAAAAAGTTTGGATTGTCAAATTACAATAATTAATTTAATTTGATTTTCTCATTCCGATTAATATTAACTCAAATTGATTTTTTTAAGATAAAAACTCGTGTTAATGACAAATTTTCTTTACCTAAAAACTACTGTGTTAATCTTTTTTTATGAAGAATCAAGTAGGATTCTCTTTCTCGAGAAATATATTTCTTTATGTCTTAAGGTAGTAATATATTTATTTTTTAGTAAAAATGTTACGTAACTAACATGAAAATAGCAAGATAAAACTCTTTTGGGTGGTTTACCAATGAGACTTGAATATTTTACTGATAAATTTAATTATATATTATATTATTATTGACACAATGAAGATTAAGAAAATAGTTTTTAACTATTGATTGAAGTTTGTCCTATAACAGTTTATAATTTTACAATAACTTTTCAAACCACATATTTCATTATGAAGCCTTTAACTTGAAAGGACTAATTCTAATATAAATAATTTTAAATTAATTTTCAAACTTTTATAGTTTTTTTTTCTATATATAAGTACTCTTGAAAACTTTCTTACTTCTTGAAATTCCTGCTTAATCTTTTGAATAGGTGAAAATTCATTCAACCGTGTGTTTCCATCTTTTAAATAGATTATAAACTTGGAATATATTGAGCAAAAACTAGACTTAGATGGTTTTAAAAGAAAATTTATCCAAATAAAATTTGAAATTAATTATTTAAAGCACGTTGTTTTAAAAAAATGCTTTTAGAATAATATTAAAGAACTTTTATATATTTATGAAAGGTAAATGACCATTTTATATAATAACTGACATAATCTAAGACTTTAAAAATCGAATTATCTTTAGAATGTTACTCTTTGCATACTATTATTTGTTTCAAACAGATCTAAAACGTATTGAAAGATTGATTATTTAACAAAATGTTTTCCCATTTAAATCTTTAAGAAATAAAATTTACAGTGAGACAAATGTAAAAACAAGTTTAAAGAGATATAATTGATTCTATGATATAATAATTTTAAGTTTTTATTTCACTTACGTTTTTGCCCCTTCACTTAATAGATTTAAATTAGTGTGTCTTGAATTTTAATCTTATTTTATCTGTTTTATTTTTCATAAAATATTTAAATTATGATAATCTTTTGTAAGCATGTTTATTTTTATCTATTAATCCGTATTTATTTGATTTGTAACAGGGCATTAATAATTTGACTGGACGTTTAAATTTTAAAATTAAAAATAAAAAGTAGTCTATTACAAATAAAAGTTCTTGAAATTTTTAACTTATTAAATTTTAGGTTGCTTATTTGGAGCCTCAGAATCTAAAGTTTACTTACAAGCTGTAGGGATGGACATATGAAACATGACCTCGAGTGTGTTGCCTGTTTTTAAAACAAATATGATCAATCTATATATCACTTTTTTTTATACGTGCTTGAAGTTAAGTTCTTTAATTTAAAAAGGGGATGCTACAGTCGACTGGTGACACGCAGCTGAGGGCTGTATTTTGGTCTTGCCCGTTGTCGGAGTTCGTTAAACTTAATTGTGATGCCTCAGTCACGGGTGCTCTGAGTTCAGCATTTGGAGGGGGCCTCATTGGATTGATGGATTTGTATCCAATCTTGGTCGATGTCCTATTCTGCGAGCGGAGATTTGGAGTATTTTTCATGATCTTGAATACGCATTCTCTATTAATGCTCGTAATATTCTGATTGAGTCTGACAATGCCATTGTGGTTGATATGATTAATGATGTTGCTTCACCTAGTGCAAGCTGTTTAAGCCTCGTCCGTCAGATTAGACAGCTTTTTAATGCTTTTGATTACGTTTGTCTATCGCACATTCATCGGGAAGAAAACTTCGTGGCCGATAGCCTCTCCCACCATGTATACACTTTCGATCCGGGAGTGCATTATCTTTCGGAACCGCCTGATTATATGGCCTCTTGGCTCTTTCATGATCTTGTTGGTGTCACTTATCTTCGCTAGTCAGTTTGTACTCTAGGGCAGTGCCTTCGGAATCAACCCAAAAAAAAAAAACTAAAACTAGAATGGTAATGACAGTATTACAAAGATTTATTAGAAAAGTCATTGATAGAATATTGAGAAAGTCTCCACAGATTAAAATTTTAAAGGGATAGAACATAGAAGGTGAGAAATAGCTGTTGCGAAGAGATCTGCAATGGCGGAGGGAGGCAGAGCAGAGGCAGAGGCAGAGCCACCGGGAATTTCACCATCTCAGTGTTTGGACTTTGCAATCTATTCGTGGGGGATCCTATCTTCTTACCCAACTATCCTGACATTTCATGTATAGATGTCTTGTCTGTTTGACATCCGACCCACGTGTACATGAACAGTAGTGAGCTAAATTATTAAGCTCTCGCGATCTTCAAACCCATCAACAAAATAATAGATGAACTGAAAGATTGCTTAAGTGATCAATTTAACAATTACCATAACCAGTTTTTGGATTAAAGTACTCTTTTATTTATTAATCAATTTATGAAACCGATGAGTATTTGTAACGACAATCATACACAATTTAATAAATTTTTAATTAAATGATGAAACTATAACACTTTCTTGTCAAAATAAATTGGTTTCACATGGTAAGTTAAGAATTAATGCTTACCTATTATTGTTCTTTTTTTCCAATAATACAAGCGTTTGACTTAAAGTGAACTAAAGAGATAGTAAGACTTGTGACTAAGTGATAGAAGATAGTATTATCTTTCAAAAAATTCATGTTAGAATTGAATATTTACCATGCCATTATATTTGAGGAAAAACTGTGTAAAAAGTTCTAATTAATAAAATTGTAACTTTACTATTTTTATAGGCTTTAACAAAAATAGAGTTCGATGGTAATTATATTAGATATTTTCTATTAATTAAGTATTACGTATAACTTTTTTGTCATATTTTTATTAACTTTGTGTCTATCTATAATTTTAAAATAATTAATTAAAGAAATATGATAAATGAAAGATATTTACTTTCATTAATTCGTTAATGTAAATTACAAAGAGGATTCAATTCTAGGTTAGTACAAAATATCATGTGTTTATTAACAAAACACAAAAATCCTTAAAAGAAGACCTTTCCCCAAGATTCATTTCAATGATTTATCTCCATATAGATTAGTTGTTACCCCTCTGGTTTGTAAAGTCAGCCTAATTTGTAGTACAATTTCTTGAGAGACATTGCCGATGTTTTTGCTTTCTTGTTTGAATTAATATTCTCTTGTTACTTTCCTTCCATATGTTATAGACCAATGTCTTCCTGCTGATCTTAACAGCTTTGTCGTCAGCCAGTTATCAGTGTCTTCCCGGGCTGATGCTGGACTACTAATGTCCAGCTTAGATAAATGAAGAATTCAATATGTTTAACCCTAAATTGACGTTTACGTTGCCAGAGAAGAGTACACGTTTTCCTGGTGACAATAGTGCGCTAGTACTAATCGGTGCAAGTATTCTTTAGCCCAATCATTTCGAGCTATGTTCCAAGAAAATACAGACAGAAAACACGTCTATCTAAAGCCGCCGGCATCATATAAAACTAAATGCGGTTTGGAAATTATTGAACTCTTTAAGTCTTAATACCGTAATTAATCGTCATGCTTCACGTCATTACATTGTATTGCGCTAGTTTAATCATCAAATTGCACGTTAAGTAATACCGTCCCTAGTTAACATTGAATGGAAATTTGTCTCTAATGACGTCAATGTGAATACACGGACTAATCAAGAAACTCTTCAAAAAGATAACTAGAAAATTGTACTTGAACTTGAGCAAGAGTCAAGGCACTATTTTCAATGGATTGACACTAGCTATAAACCTATTTTTCCTATTGTATGTCAATATTAAACCGAAAAATGGTTAAAATTTTTATTTTGTTAGATAATCGCATTGGTTGGTTAGAGGCTCCTTTGATATGCAGAGTTTGACTCTCAGCTCTAACTTCAAATTTGAGGCTATAAAAAAAACCTGTAAGGTAGTGGTTTTTCTCTCCCTAAAGTAAAGCTTCTATTTTTTTTTGTCTTTATGTGATACTCCGGGGCTGCAACGTTAGCAAAGACAGCGTTTCTTTTGATACTTCATTTACCTATAAATTTGACTTCGAGACTATGTCTCATAATAATTTGGGAATTACAGAATTGTTCCACTTTCTACAATCAGGACTACCAAATTTTTCTTGACTTTTCCTCATACATTGACTCTTTCAATTGAGAAGTGCTCTCGTTCGACCGTCTCATTCTTGCCCAATGTTTTGAATTCCGTTTCGTTCTAGTTAGTACTGACTGTCGGTATAGTATTCATAACATTATTCTTGCCCCAAAGAAAACCTTTATATAAATGTTCGACCTGTTTGATAATACTCTGTAGTCATACAAAGATAGTAGCCCAGTACTTGTATATAACATACATAAATTACTTCTTAATTCTTTGAATTTTAAGCTCCTAAAATTATTAAATTAACTAATTTCATTCTTAACTATATTTATATATTACTATTATTATCATATATTTAACATTATATATGACCGTCCAAATGTACTATGCATCAAACTTAGGGGGTTAATTCCACGCTTTTAGTATTTAAATTTGATGTTTGACATGGTCTTCACAAATGAAGCTGTCATTTCACATAAAACAAATGGAACCTTGCGATCTATAAGGCCTGTTTCGTGTGGCTCCTCATACACTCGCGGTGGCACGGTACTGGAGTTGACTGATTAATTCATTTTCTGAATTAAAACTTAAACCATCGTATTCGACCAGGTGTTACTGTTTTTTTTCAAGGCATACGAAACAAGATTCGAATTTCAGTATTCAACTGTTTGTTTTAACACATACGGCAAGGATTATCGGTTGTCTTTATCAAGTTTTTTTCTTTTCCTTCTTAGCCGTGGTATATCATGACAAAATTACAGATTTATTCACTTGCTCACATTAATAAATAATTATATGTTAATTGCTTACAATGTGTATAAAAATTTAGAAGGGTTCAATTTATTCCTACAATAGGACTAACTATTCATTGGAAAGGGTAATCGATCTATCAAAATTTTGAATTGCTTTAATTTCTTTCTTTTTTTAATTTATGGTAAATTATATTAAATTGTGTTATCCTCTTATTATTTGTCAAAATAATTATGATCTCAATTTTGTTGATAGCATTCATATAGTTTGACAATTATTTTTTTGAAAAATGTAAATGAATTTTAACAACTAATTACTACATCATTATGGTAAATTATTTTAGTAAAATTGTGTGTAATATTACAATTGGATATTAAATATAATTTGTGATTAATACGTTTTGACAAATCTTTTTATTGCTTGTCTATTTCTTGAATTGTTGGCTCCTAAAAATTGTAGAAAGGCTATTTTTCTTTTCCTTTTGGACTAATATCCCAAATATCGATTTAGTGGTTGACATAGGTCATGTAATTGACAATTGGACCGACTTTTGAAGGTGGTATTATTCGGATTTATGACTATGGATATATTTGTAGATTACATCGTGACCTTTGTTTTCTATATGGTGACGCTACTTTCGGCTGGTAAATACACGTAATTGACTTGATTCGATGTAAAATTAATAGTCAAATTTAATTCAATGACAATAATAAGTGAAAATAGAACCATTGTGGACATTACCATAATGGGATTTTGCGTGGTTTAATCAAACTTTATTGGCATCTATACATACATTTTTCCAAGAGGCAGGCAATGCTGATCTTTAACTTCAGCACTATACCTAAGTTTCCCTTGTAGCTATAAGATGGGGAAAGTAAGGTTTCTCTATACTTCAATTAGTCTATTTTCCAAAACCAATTAAAGGTAAGGGAATAATTTGTTAATAAAGAATTAAAACGAATGAAGTTCATTTTCTATATATATATATAAAAAGCTCGAACGCATATAAAATTGCTGTGACCAACTTAATCTAGTCAATTACTAAATTAGCTCTTCTATGATATTAATGTAATTAGATAATAGATGTTCCACGTACAAGGGTTTCTTACACTTTGCAAGTAGATAATGTTGAGTTTTGTTAAACAAATAGTGAGGGATGTAATTTAATGGTAAAAGTATTTTAAAATTAAATTATGTTGAGTTTATATATTAATCTAGGCAAAAGATAGTACGCGAGAAAGACAAAATCTTTTATTTTTTTTGGATTCGCGGAAATTCTATAGGTTGGCCAAGTGGACATATC
>JANTPM010740899.1:0-11629 GCA_025434745.1 Erythroxylum divaricatum
TCAATTAATTAATTGGCCACATTAATCAACAAACTCAACAATAATAAATTGATTAAGCGCAGAGATTAAATAAACATAAGAAATAAACGATAACAATTAAACCACGAGAGTCTCACGAACTACATGCATCAAATGTAAAGTACCTTGTCTAGATTTAAAATTAGCCACACATTATACTAATATCTAACAATTAAAACTGAAATTAACAAGTTAAAAATTAAAATTAAAATTAAAGCTTCACCGATTGCTGCCCACTGCCGTGTGTACTGCCTTCTCTCTACTGTTACTGTTGACAAGACCAATAAACTTGTTAAAACCCTTCAGCAGCACCAAGCTTCCCACGCACACGCAGCAGCCCATCAGCAGCAAGCTTCCCACGCCCACAGCAGCAGCAGCAGCCTTCCACGCCTGCACCAGCGCCTGGAGCTCTCCAATCTCCGCAGCTGCTTCCTTTATTGCTCCAGCGCCGCACCTCCTCTCCTCCTCACTATGGCTTGCTGATTTTTATTCTTGTGTCTACTATTGCTTGTTAAAACGCAAGCCCTCTCCAGCGTTTTGCTCTTCCTTGGCTATTTAATTTGCATTTCAAAACCCTCCAAGCCTCTATGCTCCACGCTGCGTTTTTTACCTCCCTTCCTCCTGCAGTGTAGCTTGTTTTTTTATTCTTGTGTTGTATGTCTACTGTAGCTTGATTAGACCATTAAGGGTCTCAATCAATTAAAACATTTGCTTCTGCCTTCACTTGTTCCTTCTGCTGGAGATAAAATAAATCTCCCTGATCTGCGCAGCTGCTTCCCCACTAATATCCTGCTGCTCACCCCCATGTAACGCACTTTCTCCTTCCTCCTCACATCACCAGCTCACGTTGCTTTTTACTTGCCCCCACAGCTCCATTCTCCTTTTCATCTCATCCACGTCTCTCTTGTCTTTTCTTGGTGGCTGTCATTTTATTTAATTCTTCTCCTCATGTGCCCTCCAGCTGGTGTCTTTGGCATTTTATTTTATTCCTCTGCTGTTGTTTGGTGCTTCCTGGAGCTTGCGTTGGTGGTGGGTCTGTCTTCTAGCTGTTGTGTTTTGGATGTGCCATGTAAATGCTTCTGAACTGCTGCAGTGTTGTAACTCCTTTCATTGTGTGACACGACAGTATAATGAAGTGAAGCATGGAAGTCACGTGTGTTTGTCTTTGTCTTAAAATATTTGTGTCTGAAAACTAAACCATCAAGAACGTTGCTTGTCTCCTTCTTTTCTGCTTCAGATATATTTATCTTTATTGTTTATTCTTCATATTTCTTCTGCTTTTGAGGAGAATAACGTGATTACTATAGCTGGTGTCTTTGGCATGGTGAGTGGGTCTGCTTCAAGTTGGTCCTCCTTTGATGTGAAAATCTTCTTGCTCCTCTCTACTGCCGTCGCTCTAGCTGCTGTCCACTTTGTGATTCTCTAATAATAATCCTCCTCATTGCTTCCGTCCACACTCTTCTTGTTATATATAAAAAAATAGTCTCTAAAAGCTCTTCTTTGATAAAGAATAATCCCCCAAAATCCTATCTCCTGCCATCACACTTCAATGCTCTCTATTGTTTCTTGATGGGACAAATAAAGGTCCACCTCAATTAAAACCTTTTGGTCCTCTCTTCTCTTGTGTTGCTACACACTGCGTTTTCCCCGTGGCTTCCAAAAATGACGCTGGATGGTTGCTTCCTTTGGCTTCTGCTTTATTCTTCTCTGTTCCTGTAGCATGATGTGATGAATAAGGGTCTCCATTAGTTAAAACCCTTAATTCCTCTCCTCTGTGCTTTCATTGGATGCTGCGTTTCATGCTTCCATGCTGCCCATTCAATTTGTTGCCCTTCTTTATTTGCTGCTCCTCAACACCCCGTATCACTATGGTTCATTGGTTGCTGATTTAGCTTGTATTGCGTGTCTTGCGTTTTATAATTTGCTGTCTTCAGCTATGTGTCGTCGTTCCTTTGTGGCGTCTCCCCTTGTTGCTGATTTTACAATGCCTTCTATTAAAAAGCCAGCCCTCTTACCTTCGTTTCTACTGCTGCCCTTGACAATTTAATTTGCTTCTGATTGCTTGTTTCTCCGTATGCGTTTCCTCTATTAATTGGTGGGACCATTTAATTGTGTGCTGATGTTGCGTCGCCCCACTCCTCTATTCATGTGACAATTCAAATGCTTGCTTCCTATTGCTTTTGCTCCACGCTTCCTTATGCTCTCTTCAAGCTTCAATTATGTTGCTAATAATTCACATAATTACATGCAAACTTCATGCACATGAGTGATGATTTCCAGCAGCCCTATTCCATGAATTTTATGTTTCATTTTGTCTTCTCTTGCTCCAATATTTATTATTTTTGTTTGACGAAGACAAGTGAATATGAATCTTCAGAAAATAACCCAAACGCAGTACTTTCGACCCACTTTAATTTCTTTGCTCCAAAATTGTACCTAAAATAAAATATGAGTTAAAGTGAGTATTTTAATCATTTTTATATCAATAATCGCTAAGTGAAAATAATTAAAAATATCAACAATTAAGCACATATCAATTCATTTTGAAGTTTTCTTCTATTTTAAATAACATCTTCTATATACAAAAAGTATCTTGTCCTGTTAACCTCCTACATATAATTTCCTCCCTAAAGGTGAGATGGGAGGGTAGTCTAATGTGTTGTTTAGTCTTTTCTACACGAAACATTTTTCACATTTTATGTTTATGAAAACAGATGTATGAAAAGGAAATGAACTTTAATACATTACAGTTTTTCGAATCTAATGCAATGTCCCTTGGTATTAAGTATTGTTTTACTTTTCATTTTATTGGTTTATGTAAATATGTTTGAGTTAGAACCACTGCATGGTTTTGTAGTATAGACAAGAGTTGTTTTGGTAAGGTAGAACAGAAGTTAAACGAAGCTCCATTGCAAATGGGTTTCAAATCTAGCTTATTTTTCCCAGGGCCTATTTCACTGCTACTACACTTTTATGGTATGAGATCTCTCAAAATGTTGAGAAAACAAAATCCAATAACAAAAAGGTACTTCTATTTTTTTATCTTGACTTTTAGAAGGTTATGTGTCTTGATAGTACAGACAATTAACAAATTACTGACGTCTCAAATTTCTATTAAGTGTCTAACTACATATGTGTCCCATTTAAGGCTAAAGAAGGAAAGCATGGCGGTTCTGTTGTTTATGAGAATCCTATTAACTCGTATTCGTATTCTCATAGTTGGAGTCCACATTCACCTCAATGCTTGAGAAAAAAACACACAAATAACATGGACAAAATTTCCTTAAAATTTTGGTTTTATGGTGATACAGTTGAGATATAGGATATTATTAAACTGATTTTGACTCTTTCTGAGGAGGCAGCATATCATTTATCATGTTTTGTTTGCAAAATGAATGTTGATGTTTTTTTGTGTTATTCTTTTCTCTTATATATTTATGTTATTGATCTACTGCCGTGATGTGGATTGCTTCCTGCTAGCAATGGGTTTTCATTTTATCATCTGCATGTGGGCTCTTCTAGTTTTTACTTACAAAGTTTTGCTCTTTCTCAGAGAAAAACTTTTGACAAGAAGACTAAATCAAAGTCAAGGAATTCGCGGAGGATGAATGAAACAACTTCAATTGACAATGAATTGGATGATCCTTTTCCAAGCGCAGATCAACCATTGTAGAGATTCAAGAGGCCAAAGAGACCAACAAAGAGTGTAAATGAAAATCTTGAACCAACATATATTGCAGCACCCTTAGTTGATTCATCATAGAGACAATGCCCTTCCTATGAATGAGTTTGCCTTAAACAAGTTAACTTGATCATGAAAACATGAAGTGAATATATTGAAGATATCATATGGTGGATTATATGGACATCTCAACTGGAGAATAAGAAATTGTATAAATTAGAAATGATAAGAACTTGTAATTTCCAAAAGAATACCTACCATGTAATTGTTCTCTTGTCATATCTATTGATCTTATGAAATATGCAAAATATGTTTAATGATTCTAAAAAAGTGTTGCTTTTCCATAATTAATTTATTTTATTAGCTAATTGTCATCACATTTTATAAGTGTATTATGACATTTTTGCAAATTGCAATTAAATAATACATTGTCTGCAGGTAAGAAACTCTTGTGATACTTGAATAATTATTAAAATTAATAATATACTTAAAAATGAAGAATTATTAACTAAATAAAATTCTTAAATAATATAGAATAGTTATTAAACAAATAAGATTTAAAAATTTCTATTTTAAAAACAATTATTAAATTAATATGATTTTTTAAAATGAAAAAAATTAAAAATAATAATAAAAATGTCACGGAAGACATTTCGCGATGTTTCTAAAAACATCGTGGAAGATGTTCCGTGACGTTTCCAAAAAAATGTTGCGGATTCCTTCAGATTTTGTGACATTTTAAAAACGTCACTGAAAGTTTGGACAATCCGCGACGTTTCCGTGACGTTCTACATAAAACGTCTCTGTGACATTTTTTGTGACATTTTTTAGAACGGCACAGAATACATTTTGCGATGTTTTTGGGTATTCTGTGACGTTTTAAAAATGTTACAAAATGCCTTGTTTTCTTGTAGTGTGAAGGTCTTGAGATAGGAGAGGGAGAGGAACTAGTATAGGGAAAGTTAGCTTCAACAAAACGAATATGACCAGAAATATATATTTTAGAGGTCAAGGCAGTGATAACCTTTGTAATTAGGAGAATACCCAAGAAAGACATATTTTGTAGACTTTGGTTCAAGTTTGTCTGAACGTGTGGGCCCAATGAAGGGAAAGCAAGTACATCCAAAGAACCGAAGGTGAGAAATGTTGGGCTTTGTGAGAAAAAGAATTTCATGGAGGGATTTGTTATAGAGAACAGGAGTTAGTAATAGATTTATGTTGTAGGCAGCTATAGAGAATGCTTCATACCAAAAGGCTTTAGGAAGTGAGGCATGAATAAAAAATGTGAGACCAATTTTGGTAAGCTGACGAATTTTATATTCGACAATTCGGTTTTGTTGTGGGATATGAGGACAAGAAATATGATAAGTAATGTCATGGGTAGTAAAAAAGTTAGCTAACAAACCTTTGACAAGTTCAGGAGCTCCATAGCATTGAAAAGTTTTTATAGAGGTCGAAAAAACATTTTCAGAGTGAGCTTTGAATGTTCGAAAGTGAGAAAGGGCTTGAGATTTGTGGGTTAAAGGATAAATCCATATATATCGACTGAAATTGTCAATAAAAATAATAAAATAATGAAAGCCAGAGAAGGAAAGGTAGGGAGATGGCCCCTAAATATCACAATGGATAAGTTGTAGTGGCTTATTTGAAACACAAAAAGATGAGGGAAACGAAAGACTAGTACTTTTTCCTTGAAGACAAGAAGTATAATGCTTTATTACATGAGGTTTGATATTTTAAAAAGGAGATAACCTAGAGAGTGTAGCGGGATAAGGATGACCAAGATATTGATGTCATAATTGAAGTGGAGTAGAGGTGGTGTGGAGAGCAATCGGATTTGTGAAATGGACTAGAATTTTCAACGGGTAAAGATTATTATGGATGGTACCTACAAGAAGTGGTATCCTAGTGTGGAGATTCTTCACAATACAACCAAAGGGATTAAATTCAATGATGCAGGAACTATCCTTAACAAATTTAGCTACAAAAAATAAATTGGCAGTAAAATTAGGAACAACTAAAATGTCATTGAGGTGAAGGGATCTAATGGGAGTGGAGAATGTGACGTTACCACTAAAGGAAATAAGAAGAGTTTGTCCATTGTCGACAATCACTATATTTAGACCAATGTATGGTGTTGAGGATTCGACAAGTTGAGGTCAGGAGTCATGTGGGTTATAGCACCAGTGTCAGGTAGCCATTCTGCAA
Source organism: Erythroxylum divaricatum (assembly GCA_025434745.1). Classification (NCBI taxonomy): domain Eukaryota; kingdom Viridiplantae; phylum Streptophyta; class Magnoliopsida; order Malpighiales; family Erythroxylaceae; genus Erythroxylum; species Erythroxylum divaricatum. The sequence goes on from JANTPM010740899.1 coordinate 5,909, forward strand.
GAGTGTTAAAAGTGATAGTTTAAGAAGATTTGGTGATATCGAGGGCAGTGAAAGCAGTGAATGAATTATTAGGGTTTATAGGGGTCAAAAGTGGGCAATTTAGTGATTCAGAATATCAGAAACGACAATGTGTAGCAATATGGTCCCATTTCTAACAAATTTGGCACTTAGGGGAAGGTTTATTGGGCCTAAAATAGGTTTGAGATTGGTTTTGGTTATAAGAAAAAGCTTGGTTGTGAGGTGGTGGGTTTGAGTGAGTCTGGGCTTGGAGGAATAGTGACTAAAAGAGGCTGGCCTAGTGGAACCAGACCAGTGCAACACAGGAGAGTTATGTCCAAAAGCTTAGGGCCCAATCGGCCTAGATCTATGACCCTATCCATTAGGGTTAAAATGTTGATATTTGCATCCTAGTCTCCTGTTTTTGGAACCGCTGCGTTCGAAGATAGGTGGAGAGGATGAATGGCCAAACAACGAAGTGGTGAGAGCAGTGATCGACAATGGAAAGGAGTGAAACGAGATAAGTCGCTGCTCGTGGATGAGGAGCTTTGATCGGAGTTCGCCGAAGGAGATGCTACTCCACCGTCGTTATGAAGAATTCAAAATCTACAGGTAAACCATTCAAAGTAAAAAGAATAAGGTCAGAATCTAAGATTTTATCACCTATAGTTGATAGCTCATCTGCCTTAGTTGAGATAGTCGTAAGGTATTCAGTAATTGATTGTTGTCCTTTTTGTAAGGTATGTAGTTTTCGTCAGAGCAAAGAACTTTGGGACCTGGATTGTTGCATGAAGTGTTGCTTTAGATTGAGCCAGAGGTCACTGGCTGTGGTACATCCAATGGCAAGGCGGGCAGTGGAGGTGGATAGAGAGGCGGTGAGAAAACAGTAGCCAAGTTGATCAAGTTTTATCCACTTGAGGTTTTCTGAAGATTCGTCATCTGGAGTGACCAGAGGTGGTAGAACAGATCCATCAACATAGCGAATGAGGTCAAAGTTGACAAGAATGGCATGTATTTGGTTGCACCAAATGAGGTAATTTGAAGAATCTAATTTTGTAGTTAAGAAGTTTGTAATCTAATTAAATGGTAACGTGGGGGAAGTAGGATCGACCATTGATGAATTTGGTTTGTGATGTACTGGTTCTAAGAAAGAAAAGGAGATGTTTTGTGCGTTAGTTTATGTTGTTTTTGTATGCAGGGTAGGTGTTGGAGAAAAGAATTATCATCTTGAATGTGTTGCTCGGTAATAGGGTTAGTGTACAAGCTCTGATACCATGAAAGAATAGAAGAAAGAAGCAATTGATATATAATTGTATTGTATTGCTTGTGTTTTGCTGAATAGCTTGTACAAGTATTTATACATGTTTTTGGTATCTGATAATAATAACAAATAAGATATTGAAGATCAAATGAGATATACAAGATAAATAAGTTACATAAGATAAAATCAAATGAGATACAAATGAAAGAGAAAAATCATATATGATTTGATGAGATTGCATGAAGATCTGTATATGTTTAACATCAACTATTGGGCAAACTGAGAATCAAGAGATAGGAGATATAGAGCAAACAGAGAACTATGATACCCCACTAGCTATAATCCATGTCCCAGACATCCCAGACAATTTTTGTTTGCAACCCAAATATGCAAAAAGGAAATCTGCTAGGAAGAGAAAACAAAATCCCAAATATTAGAAATGGTGAATGAGCTTTCCCATAAAGATAAAAGTTAAGTGGTGCCTATAATTGTTTCTTTTTGTTTTCTATTATGCAAATAGTTATATTATCTTTCTTGGGGAGTTTTTGTTCTTAGGTCATATTGTAATATGATAGTAGGCTTTAAGCTTTAAATTCATTGTAACGTCAATTTAGTTTTAACTACAATAATATTCTTTCTAATTTTTCAGAAAAAATGTCGAGTAATAATGTTTTCAGGTCTTCCTTCCTTTAAATTCAACTATAATTGATTGCCATAGGTACTCTATTTCCTTGTTTTTGTATTGTGATAACTGAATAACTGTGTTAAAGATAGAGCGTAGTTCGTGCTCAAGCGTTACTGCAATTGTGTCACAACTCTTGGAGTTGTGCTGACATGCTGCAGCACGTATTCAGGTTGTTCTCTGTTCCAGCAGTTTGTGAAGCCCTTTCAATAAATACACTCCTTCGCTTATCTTTTAAGGTGAACCATATAAAGTCAAACAAAAATTCTGATCAAAAAATGATGAATCTAAAATTTGAATAATATATATAATACCTACTAGATACAAAATAATAATTATTTTAAATATATATTAATAAATCTAGATATAATATACAACAATATGTCCCAATCAAAAGTCAACTGAGATGCAGGGTTTGATAGGATATAGTAGTGTACTGAAGAGAAAGTTGTTTCTAATAGAATTATAAATTTTTTTAGAAACGATTTGGAAAGAAAAAATAAAGCAAGATATAATATATCTTTTTTAAATAAATAGCCAAAAACAGAAACTAAATTAAATAAATGATGAACTTAGTTAAAAAGTTATTAATAATTAAAATTATGCATTTAAATTCATAAAAAATTAAAATTATGCATTTAAATTCATAAAAAGTCAAAAATTTTAATGTAATTTAGACTTAATTATTAAATGTACAAACTTAATAACTAATATCTATTATAATATAGAATATTTAAATATTTATCAACTATAAATATTATTATCAAAATCTTGCTGTTGTATGGGCATAGTCTAGTATATTAACAGTAGTTAAATAAATTAAAATACTTTCATCGAGTTTTATGGTTGTCATATAATTCTTTTAGTGCCCATGATAATTTCATTCCTGCTTGTGTAGTATAGTTCTGATTATGAGATCCTGTCTTCTTGACTATATTTATTTCTTTTGTCAATTTTTGATAAACAATTATCTTTAGACTAATTCAGTTTACACGCTTGTCAACTCTTACAAGTTGTATTGGCATCCATTTTTAATTAACCATGGAAACACGTTAGTCGTCGCTATTATAAATTATGATCACCCTCCCAAAAGAAACTGTATATGTTTATGCATGTCATGACTTGCGTAAGGATTCACTTTTAATTAGTCATGTCAAACATGTCACTGTTACTAAAATAACAACTTGAAAAACTTGAATAGTATAAACGGGAATCATATAACTATATAACTACCGAGATGGATAGAAATCTAGTGAAATTTGTATATGTTTATCGCTATGTATCAAAGTATTGAGTGAGAACTATCTCTTAATAAGATATTTCAATATAACAAAGAAAGAGTCTATAATATCAAGAAGATGTTAAAGTATCCAGCCCTATTTTGAGATCTTGAATAATGTGACGAATAAGATTACAGTAGATAGATATTACCTCTAAAAGATAAAGATCGTGTAAGACGATAATCTGAAGATAGTGAAAATCTTCTTGAATAGGGATGTATCATTTCTAGTTAAATATAATATCTTATATTATTAGTGCTGATGTAGATAAATCCTATTAGATAGATTCCTATTTAGATAAAAATGTTATCTTATCGGATAATGTGACATAATCTAATTAGAATAAGATGTGATCTAGTTAGTTCAATTCATTTAAGATTCTAAATTGTAAGCTAGAGTTAGAGCCTTACTCCATATATGAGATAAGAGACAGTGAGTGCTATCACAACGTTCAAAAGTGAGAAAAAATAGAGAGGAGGTAAAGAGGGTTAGATTCTTATCCTTGTTTGATTGTTGTTAGGATTAGTTTGAGGGTCTGTTAACATTATGATATCAACTTTGGTTTCAATCCTAAAATTTTGTAAGATGCCTTGTTGTTGTGGGGTAAGAGATCAACCTTTCTTGTAAATCCTTATTAAGTTTAGTGGATTTATTTATCGGTTTGCCCCGTGGTTTTTTCCCTCTACATTTTTTCATGTTAAATATTGGTGTTTGTTTCATCGTTTAGTTTCTTATTCTCATATTGTTCTACTGCTGCAATTTGAAAAGTTATTTCTTATTATTGATATTCGGTTGATTTTTTAGAGAATTGTGTTATTTTTCTCCCAATAAATGATATCAGAGCCATCATAATAGAAGGTCGAAGCAACTCTATGGTCAAGTTAACGTTATCAAATTACTCAATATAAAGGCCCATAATGGAGGAGTTTTCATATTACAGGGATCTTTATGATCCTATTGATGTGGACAGAAGTGTGAAGGGTGATGTTCTTTCAAAACTTGAAAAGATGTCAAACAAAGAATGAGAAAAGATGAAGCAAAAAACTTTGGGCACTATAACACAATAGATTGATATCAACATATTCAATCATGTGTATCAAGAAACAAATCTTTTTGAGCTATGGAAGAAGCCAGAAGGTTTGTATGACCGGAAGACTACTCACAGCAAGGCCTCTCTAATTAAGAGGCTTGTGAACTTGAAGTTGAAGGCTGGAAAATCAATGTTGGAATATCTAAGTGATTTCTAGGATATAATCAACAAGCTAGATACAATTAAGATCCTTTTTGATTATGAGATTCAAGCTCTGTTCCTGTTGAGTTCATTACCGAATAGTTGGGAAATACTAATAGTGACAATTACCAACTCAACTATTGAAAGTATGCTCTTTTTGGATATAATCAAAGAAAATATGTTTAACGAAGAAATTAGAATAAAGGAGATTGAAGTTGACACATGCAAGCTTTCATGACAGAAAGTGGGCGGAGGAACAAGAGTAGGGTCCCAATGATTTTGGCAAGTATAGATACATTTCAAAGTCTAAAGGTGACAAAGATGTGAAGACGTGCTACTATTGTGATAAGTCAGGACATATTAAAAAGTTATGCTATAAGTGGAAGAGGGAACAAAAAAGGGAAGCTCATCAAGATTAGGATGATTATGATGTTAAGCGTACAATTGCAATTGTTTCAAGTACGAATCATGAAGTAACACTAGTTTATGTAACTAGAGAATGCTTCTATGTCAACAATGTTAATTCCGAATGGGTGATTGACACGAAAGCACCTTATTATTGTGTTCTAAAGAAAGAGTACTCCTTAAACTACAAGAGTGGAGATTTTGGGAGTGCTAAGATGGGAAATCAAAGCTTTGCCAAGATAGTCGATATGGGTGATATCTGGGTTCTGACAAATATTAGATTCTTACAACATTGAAAGATGTATGGCACATCCCTAATCTAAGGCTGAATCTGTTATTAGCGAATGTGTGAAATCAAGAAAGATTTAAATACACTTTTGGGGATAAAAAGTAGAAATTGTCCTGAGGAGCAATGGCAATAGCCCAGGTAAAGTTTTTTTGTTCATTGTACAAGATACGCTTAAAGAGGTGTGGTGTTGGAGAACTATATGCAGCCAAAAAGGAATCTTCATCAAATATGTGGCATCGACAATTGGGACATATGAATGAGAAGAGATTCAAATTGGTGGCTGAAAAATCTCTTATCCTAGTTTATAACAACTGTTGTATTTTGTTGACTTTGAAGGCTTGGTATTTTGACTTTGTTGTATTTTGACTTTGGTTGGTGGTTGGTGGCAAAATTTCTATCCCATATTGGAAAGAAATGAAGATGGGAGGAGTTTGCTAAGTTATAAAATAACTCCTCCCCCTCCTAATCCAATCCATCCCAACAATTTGATAAAATACTCAAAAGTTGTATACGTATCAAATTTAGTATTCTCTTCTTAATAAGAGCAGGCTGCCTAAGTGGTGCTCGGAGAAGTAG
>JANTPM010745900.1:0-11606 GCA_025434745.1 Erythroxylum divaricatum
GTAAAGCCTTGGGTAATTCTATTGTACTTTCGTGAAAGTGATTAATCTGGGTGAGGGCCCCGCAGACGTAGGCAAGGTGTGCCGAACTGCGTTACCAAACGTTTGTATTTTTTGGTGCTTTGCGTTTACGATTGTTGATTTACTCGTGCGGAAAAATTAATTTTGGACAGTCTGCGATTTTATTAACGATTTAATTCTTTCAGGGTCTGTATATTCTTCAAGAGCCTCCAACGAGCATTAAAGAAGTCCTACACTAAGACATGAGTGAAGCTCTTTACCGTAGAATCCTATGCTCGTAGGGAGATAGGATTCGAGTGCCAGTCGCTTTTGTTTCTTTTCCTTGTAAACCAAAAAAACAAAGATAAAGATTAGTATGAAATATTGAATCTTATTTGAACATAATTAATATGTAATTAGAATTAATTATAATTCTAGTTAAAGTTTAATTAAAATTAGAAAACTTTATTTCAGTTACATTACTAAAAATGTCCAAAAGTTATTATAAATAGTTTTAGAGCTCTAAGGGAGCTAACATTTCTTACCTAACCTTCTTTTCATAATTTGTAGAATTCTCTCAATTTATTATGTGGATAATGTAAGAGGTCGAACACTTTTATAGTACAAATAACTAAGATGAGATTTCATAAATGGTTTAAAAGAACCAACAAGAAAAAAGATCAAACAATTGATTTTCAATTGATTAAGATGAAAAAAAAAATAATTAGTCTGTTGCGCGTGGAATCAAATCCTGCTATGATTTTTCAAAAGGTTGATGTCCATGTTACTTAATAAGACAATGACACGTCACAAACAAACTACAATTCAAAAGCTTTCTGCTTCCTCCGAGTCAGCTTATCTTAGTTCAGATTGAATAAGTTGACAAGGAAAAATAAATGGGACTAAAGGCTGCTTTTTTAGCTTTGCCATTACTTGCGTTTGGTCCCGTGGTAGAAGGAATTTTAGATCCAACAAGATAAGGTTAGGCCCATGTCCTCGTCATAAACCGACTAAAACGAGACAATAGACACACGGTAGTTCTTTCCTACATACTTTTTTTTTTAAGTACAATGTGGTTTTAAAGAATCATATAATAAAGCAACATAAATTATTAAAGGAGTCAATTGTGTTTTGCTTATTTGTTCTTTATTATTAAATAAGCATTACTATTTTACATCAAGTCCCTAATTTTAAAATTTGAGTTAACAATGACATCAATTTATTAAAAAAGAAAAGGAAGGAAAACTTCGAGTCTACTAAGACTGGTATTTTGGTAATTTTGCCTACGACGCTACAAAAGTTGACTTTGTATCCACATTTGACATTGTATTTAGAAATCCAAATTGAAATTGACATCACCTTAAATTTTTCAGATTTCACAAAAATATGGAAAATAATAAAAAATATTTATTTATTTATTATTATTTCCTTTCTTTACGAGATCATTTTGAATAAAGTAGCATATTGTTAAATCTCCCGTTTTGAGTTTTGACTATTTTGCTGCAGTGGACAGAGTTATCCAAAGTGAGAAAAAGGAAAGGATCATCTCGCTCTTAAGTTCTTAATTACCGTCGATTTCATATTTTCCTATTTATCTCCACATCTGATATATATTCCTCTCCTTAATCTCTGGGGGGAAAAAAACAAAAAGAAAATAAGAAAAGAAAAACGAGAAAACGAAACGTTTCTCTGGAATGGTTGCATTCATAATAGCAGAAGACGAAGATCAGTTGGATTTCGGTTTCGGTTTTCTCTCAGAAAATTTTTGAAATCATCGCTCTCTCGCGACGGCATCGCGCACACACTGTGTGTGAAAGTTTGGTGTTTATTTGCACCTCTCTCTGTGGCGTTCGCTCTCTGGTCTCTGAAGACTGCGGCGTTCGTGACATGGCCGAAGCGCTCTCGGTGATTCCGGCCTCCGTCCTCCGTAATCTCTCCGACAAGCTCTACGAGAAGCGCAAGAATGCGGCTCTCGAGGTATGGAAGTTTGTTTCTCTTTCTCTTTTCGAGGTGGTTGGTTGTGATTTCTAGGGTTTTGAAATGGTTTTTGATTTTTGAATATGTGTGTTTTGTTTAGCTTGAGGGGATAGTGAAGCAGCTGGCGGCTATTGGAGATCACGAGAAGATATCGGCCGTGATCAATTTGTTGACCACGGAGTTCACCTACTCTCCGCAGGCCAACCACCGTAAGGTTCGTTTTCCATTGAGATTAATGGATAATTTCAGTTATGTATGGGGATTTATGAATTTTCTTGTACCTTCGGTTATTCTGGTTTTTGAAACTTCTGTTGAAAAATATAATTAACTGTAGGGAGGATTGATAGGATTAGCTGCTGCTACAGTAGGGTTGAGTGTTGAAGCAGCCCAACATCTTGAAGTAAGTGACCTGACGTGCTTCTCTATGTACTTTCATACTTTTGTTTCTTCTTATTCTTATTAGTCTTAAGTTATTGGTGTCTTCTTGATTATTTTTAGCATAATACATTTTGGGTCCTTGGGGTCCAAATACATAAATGGGGTGCATCAAGAACTATTGATATGCAATTAGGGTAGAAATTATGTTGGCCCATGCGTGGATTCCTACTTATATACGAGGCAAACTGAAGAATCTGGAGAGTTTGATTGTTTCAAAAGTTATTAAGACTGAAAAGCGACGGTGCCTCTTAGGAAAGGAGTAAGAATAATGAGAGGGAGATATAGGCATACATTCCTTTCAGAATTACTTTTGGAGATTTCGTGTTCCAGCAATTGAAGGCTTGGGAAAATGATATGGTCAGGAAGATATTTCCAGAGATTCTGGAGCCATTTTCTCTATGCTAGCAATTCCGTTTCATGAGAAGAACAAGATGCATCTAATGACACTGAAATAATTCAAGAATTTATGCTATTATAGGATCTACTTTTAGGGTCCTAAGTTCAAAATAATTCAATTTAGCTAAGTGATAATATGGAGCTTGTTTGGTCATCTTAGAAGTGGGGATACTAATGTGATTTTTGTGCCCAGTAGAAGACAAATATTGCCAACTATCATTTTGTGGAATATATATTTCTTGTTATCTCTCTTCTTATGAAGGTGCTCGCCATACTTGAAATCGTGATAATTGGGAGTGACAATACTGGGAATGCATGAAGGATTTAGGAAGTCTAACCTCATTGTTTGCATACTGCTCTGCAGTTATTTTATAATTATTCAGATTTATTATCTAATCTCATTGTGCATTAGATTTGTTCATCCACAGTCCATACTTCCAGTTTTTGTGAACTAGTGCATTAGATTAACAGTTTTTGTTCCAGACTGTTAATGGATGTTTATTTCATTTGACAAAGAAAGTTGTTTTCCATCTAATTCTTGTCTCTCTAAAGTTATTTTCTTTTTCCTTATTCTGGGTGCATCTGTTTAGCAAATTGTGCCGCCTGTGCTTAATTCATTTTCTGACCAAGACAGTAGAGTTCGCTATTATGCTTGTGAAGCTCTGTATAACATTGCCAAGGTGAGACAAGGATTTTGTAAGTTAAATTGATATTCTTTTCTGTCGGTTTCTTGGGTTTTAAATTTCTCTTGCGTATTAATTTGCAGGTGGTTAGAGGAGATTTTATCGTATTTTTTAATCAGATTTTTGATGCCTTGTGTAAACTTTCTGCGGACTCAGATGCCAATGTACAAAGTGCAGCCCACCTTTTGGATCGTCTTGTAAAGGTATGGATCCAAATTCAGCATATATTTGTATGTATTGAATAAAACATGACACTTGAATTTCTACCTCATATTCTATAATGATAATGCAGGATATCGTTACTGAAAGTGATCAGTTCAGGTGCGCTGTGTTGGATATATGATCAACAGTTTAAAAAAGATTGCAAGATGCATCGAAAATGGACAATTCTATTTATTATTTTTCTTTCTTGCTGTTTTCATCGTCAGCATTGAAGAATTTATACCTTTGTTGAGAGAGCGCATGAATGTCCTAAATCCATATGTCCGTCAGTTTTTGGTGGGATGGATCACTGTGTTGGACAGTGTTCCAGATATAGATATGCTTGGTTTTCTTCCAGATTTTCTTGATGGTAAATGAAACTTTGGAAGTTGATAAAATCTTTTTGCAGGACAGTTAAAATATGACCGATCAACTTATTATTTTACTGCATCTCAGGTTTGTTCAACATGTTGAGTGATTCAAGCCATGAGATACGTCAACAAGCTGATGCTGCTCTTTCGGAGTTTCTCCAGGAGATTAAGAACTCCCCAGTAAGACTTCTCTTGATGTTAATTCCCTTTAGTTTCTATATCTTTGTCATTTGCTGTTAGAAACTTATGCAAGCACTGCTTTTCTATGTCTATATTTTACGTGTGTATTTGTGCTTGTATTTAAACATGTAGGAGCTTTCATCTTTTAGCTACTGAAACATTCTTATTGCATCAATTGTTTGACATAAAAACAAATCTTTTTGTTCATTTTCAATTTTCTGACTCGAACAGTGCTACTCTTGAAGTCTGTAGATTATGGTCGCATGGCTGAAATATTGGTGCAAAGGGCAGCTTCTCCTGATGAATTCACCCGTTTAACGGCTATCACATGGGTAAGAAGATTCAACATACTGGGTAGTTGCTTCTAGCTAATAAAGGAGAGGTTCTTATACAGTCATATGTTTGAATCATTATGGACAGATATGCTTAACAAACATCTATAAACATGTATACACATATGCTCAGACAATTATCGACATTTTAATTTGTCTTGAATATCTGCTTAAGCATCTGTCAATGTGGATGTCTACGTACTTTCCTTTTTGCTTAGAATTCATACTCTAAAACTTACGAAGATAACATTTTGAATTGTATTGATAATTCTTTTATGCTTGTCTTATCATTTCAACATTTTATTTTCATTCTACTATGCAGATAAATGAATTTGTAAAACTTGGTGGGGACCAACTTGTTCCTTATTATGCCGACATACTGGGAGCCATTCTTCCTTGTATATCTGACAAAGAAGAGAAAATCAGAGTGGTAAGGTGGATTGAAGACTTTCAAATGAATCTGGTTGACCTGCAAAGCATGTCATGTTAATGCTAAATGTGTTCCTTAATTTTTTTTTCCATTTGCTCTCCTACTTGGCATAAGGTTGCCCGTGAAACCAACGAAGAACTTCGTGCAATCAAAGCTGATCCTGCTGAAGGTTTTGATGTTGGAGCAATCCTTTCCATTGCAAGGAGGTGTTGCTTTTATCACCTGAGAATAATAATAGAGAAAACAGAACAGAATACCTATTTGCACTCACACTGCTGCCTCAGGAGGGGAATAGTAGACATACTTAGTTTTGGCTTTCCCTAAATTGCAGAATTTCTAGAAAGTTGGTGTTGTAATCATTGTTGTCTTGTTTAACTCAGGCAATTACAAAGTGAATGGGAGGCTACTCGAATAGAGGCATTGCATTGGATATCAACCCTTTTAAACCGTCATCGTGCTGAGGTAGATTTATTTTCCACTGTCTATTTCTTATTTTCTCCTCCTACTTTTTGGTTATCTAGCCATTGTTATTTTATGTCATGTTGAAGTATTGAATTCAAGATCTTCAGTTGGATAGCCTGATGGAGAAAAAAGCATGCAGTAAGTGATTGAAGCAGCTGAAACTTGTCACTTTCTTGGTCATGGACTTTGATCAGAAAGATGCCATCGTATCTGTCATCATCAGTTATTGCAGTAGAATGTTTATGGCTCTTATAAATGAATGGTCAGCTTTGACCAACATATTGCTTAGGACCGAAGGTTTTTCAATGATTGTTATCAATCCTAATAATCTTCTTCATTGATATACCGATGTTTTTTCATTTGGTCTCGTCAGGAGGTATGAAAAAAATAGTTGGTAAATTTGTGACGTGGTGTTTGGGACTCCACCTGTAGGACAGCACGTAAAAAGATCCAATTTCACCAAGCCATTTGGCATCTAAGCTGGTTCTGGTGACACTGAAACCACTTGGGATTTAGATTTTAGTAATGTTTACTGAAAGAATAAAAACTTGTTTTGGAGATTGCTTTTATCACTTCTTTGAGTTCTTCATTTGAGTAAATTTTCACTAAATCTGAATTTATCTCAGTGTTGAAAATTAATTTTTAATGCTACATAGTTGTACTCTTTGTGAAACAGGTGTTATGTTTTTTGAATGACATATTTGATACTCTTCTGAGAGCGCTATCAGATCCTTCTGATGAGGTAATATTCTACTTCTGCTGTAGACTATTTTCTTTGATTCGCACTCTGGTTGTTGGTTGTGAACTATCTTTTGAGATATTGGTTTGCTTGGTGATTGCGTCAGTGATTTTTGGGAAGTTTGAGTGTACTACTTTTAAAAGATCTTAACAGTTCAAGCATCCAGAATGTTGTTTGGACTAGACTTTTATTGTCTTTATGGGTTTTGGATATGATGTTGCTGTTCTTATTGTTTTCCCCAGGTGGTACTTCTCGTTCTGGAGATCCATGCATGCATAGCAAAAGATGCACAACATTTCCGCCAACTTGTTGTTTTTTTGGTGCATAATTTTCGTGTTGATAATTCTCTTCTGGAGAAGTGAGTGTTCTTCCATGTTTATTCTCTTAACTTTTAACAGTTGATCAGGCTTTTAGCAGAATTTTATTGTTTACTCCAAATGATATCTTATTGTATTCATTTTCGTTTTCTTAGACGTGGTGCTTTGATAATCCGACGACTCTGTGTGCTTTTAGATGCCGAAAGAGTCTACCGTGAACTGTCCACTATCCTAGAAGGGGAAGCTAACTTGGATTTTGCATCTATCATGGTTCAGGTGTGATCATCTTCTGCAAATTGATTGGCAATGCATTTAATATCTTCTGGAAGCAAATCAATTTCCAATTTACAGTATTCTGAAATTCAGCGATGGACAACTGATTGCGCAAATACTTTTAGTGCCTCTTGAGAATTTTACAAAGTCAGCATCTTAAAAAATTGGCTTCTATAGTTGCATTGAAATGCGATATCACTTATATTTTGACCAAGATTCACATGTTTTTCTTCCAACAGTGATGTTAACTTTCTTTGCTCATAATCGGCAGGCGCTAAATTTAATTTTGCTCACATCCTCTGAGTTGTCTGATCTTCGAGATCTTTTAAAGCAATCACTGGTGAATTCTGCTGGGAAAAACTTGTTCGTTTGTTTATATGCTTCATGGTGCCATTCGCCTATGGCAATTATAAGTCTTTGCTTGTTAGCTCAGGTATAGAACATGTTTCATTACTCCTCCTTATGATCTGATCATTAATAATGTTTAAGTTTTATGTTTGGCTTTGTGTGTGCCCCTTTCTTTTTTTCATTTTCCAGACTTACCAGCATGCAAGTTCTGTGATTCAGTCACTAGTGGAGGAGGATATCAATGTCAAATTCCTGGTTCAACTCGATAAATTGATTCGTTTGCTAGAAACGCCAATATTTGCTTACCTAAGATTGCAGGTGCGTATTATTCAAAAGACAAAGTTAGAACCAGTTGGCCGAATTATTGTGCTCTGTGTCTTGCTTTTAGGTGAATTAGGAATTCTTATGTGTATATTTTCTTATATCATTCAGTTTGCAACTACTTTTCTACTTTACTATTGAATGGACATGTCTGGACTAGTGGTTTGGGTTAAAAGCTTAGATACTGATTGAAATCAGGGTCACTACCTTCATATGCTGTCTTTCTTGAAGAGTTCATAGATAATTTTTATATGGTTTGGTATTTTATCTTTTCTTCTTTAGTTCATTAGAATCAGTGGAGCCCTTTTATCAGGGATGTTTTAAATGAACTTTTAGATGATGCTTGATCATTTATGCTTGGATATTTTGTATTTTTGGTCCGAATTTTGTTGACTTGATTGATGGAGAAAAGCACTCACTTGTTTCAATTTTATGCTTGTCTAGTTGAAATCTAGATATTTTACCAACTCTCAGCCAATTTACGGTTCTTGCAGCTTCTTGAACCTGTAAGATATACGTGCTTGTTAAAAGCCTTGTATGGTCTTCTTATGTTACTTCCTCAGGTATGCCTGAAAAGTTGCATACTACTTCCTACAGATGTATACCTTGTCTAGTTTGCAAAAGGATGCATTTTCATCTGCATATATCGTTACTTGCTTTATTTATGTTGAATGCTGTCATTCACTCAAACATGCATCGTATTAGCCTAATGTTAAAGTTTCTTGCGCATAGAGAGTAATTGGAAAGAGTTCTACTGCCACTGATGAATTGTCTCATAATTTGATATGCTTTTGGAGTACAATGAAGAAATAAAAGAGAAGCAATTTCTATTAAGCATTTTTAATATTGTTTTAACCATATGAACGAATGAAAATTTTAATTCTAGCCTTTTCAATTTGCATCTTGTGGTCATTCCACAAATTTTCCCTTCTGTTGTTGAATCTGTCAATATTGAAGGTTATTATATTAGTTTTGTGATAGTTGCGGCAAGTTGCTTAAGCTTTCTCTCCCTGTCTCTATCACAAGGATAAAAAGAGGGAGGAAGTTCTGGGAGGGGGGCTGCAGCTGGGTGAGAGCTATACATGGAGAGTTAATGTGAAAAAGTCTGTTGATTGAGAGAGTTTAAACCTGAATAATTTTGTGGATTTCTTGATAAATGAAATTTGGGAGTTCTACAATCAAAACAATGAATTGTGGCTGTAAGGTAAGTTGTGTCTTCTTAATACTTGAAAATGCTAAAGGATCATGAGGGAAATCTGTTTAAGTTGAAACTCTTATAGGAAGTCAGAACCAAGGAAACTGTGGAATCTGGTGGCATTAAAGTGTGCAGGAGGACAGTTCATGATCACTTCGTTGGCATCCTTTTCAGTAAGGTTGCAGCTGATGCCGCTGCTGCTACTGAGCTTCTTAATGTCATGGAACTGAAAATTCTTCCCTCAGTGTTAACAATGTAGTAACTAAAATGTTCAACTAATTTAGTATATTTGAAATGCTTTATGGTTTTAAAGGTTTGTAAAGTTTGTTGTAATTGGCTGTTCTTTCTTCAAAAAATTTTAGTGCAACAGGAGTAATCAAACATAGGTAGCAGTATACGGTTTCTTATATGCCTATATATATCATTTTTGTATGCAGCAAAGTGCTGCTTTCAAGATACTACAGACTCGATTAAAAGCTGTACCTTCATATTCATTCAATGGTGAGCAAATCAAGCGAACGTCTTCAGGGAATCCCTACACACAAATTCTGCATGGATCACATATCTCTGAGGATGGTGATGTTAACTTGGATGTCGGGAATTCTAGTTCAAATGGTGGAATTAACTTTGCTTTAAGACTGCAGCAGTTTGAACAAATGCAACGGCAGCATCGCATGCATGCTAAAACAGCACAGGCACATTCTCGCAACAATTCTATGTTGTTGAAGGTTTCGTAATATTATTCTGTGCTTTCTTGTGATCTTTATTATTTCTTGATTTGTTAAGTCCTTTTAATTATTTTAGCTTAGAGCAAGCATTTTCATGTCGATTGATGATGAGAGTCAAAATGATGGGAATATCTGGCGTAACATTTGTTGTAATCTAATGTGAGGCTTAATTTAGTGAATCATCATTTCATCACATTACTTCTCTTTTTTTTATGTGATTTTCAATAAAAGGTACAATGTTGCAGAATTGACTTTCCTCAATATAACAGGCATTATGTTCAGCAATGTGATTGTCAGTTAAATTGGTAACTTAAAGTGATTTATAGAGCATTATATTCTCTCTATCCTCGTATCTATTTCTTTGAGCGAGTACATCATCATATTCAAGTATATTGCAGTATCTTACATTCCACTGGCTATACTGCAAGTGGTATGACTCATCTTATGGTCTAGGAATTGGAGAATTTTAAAATGAAGGTTGATATTCTCTTGGCTGGTATAGTATTGTGTTACATTTGTTGCCTCCCCAGTTCATAAAATCTGACTGCTCATTCTGCCTTTAATTGGTAGATGATCTTGTGTCTATATATGTATATTTATTGACCTTTTTGCAGTATTTACTTCTGTACACTGCGTCTAAGTTTGGAATTGTTGCGTGCTGTCGTCTGCAGGAAGTACAAAGAATAGAAGAGCACCGGCGACAACCTTCGGCTTCGGAAATGAGTGGCCCTCCCTCAAGGTCATCTAGAAGAGGTCCAGGACAGTTGCAACTCTAATTTTGTATGCTGCGTCCTGGATTTGAATCTAGAGTCGATTGGCATTCTGATCTCAACATAGAGGAGACATGGACGAGGTATCTTATAATTTGTATAATTGTATATCGTAGATTGTTCTATTGAATTTGTGGAGGCTGAGATCGTAAAAAGTTGGGTTTTGATTTTAGTTGAGCTCAGGCTTTCCTGAGCAATTCTTTTACTTCTGTAACAATGTATACCCATGTGGTTCTGTTGTTTTTTAATTGAAAGCCATATGGGCCTTAGAGCAAAAATACTTCAGAAAATGCAGTTTTGTCTGAATAATTTAGCAGCTGTTACAGTTACCTAGTAAAAATAAAAAATATATATAGGCCAATTCATCTAAGCTGAGCATCAATTCTTCAACAACTTTGTGCTTGTTAGCTGACGTCTTTAGTTGATTCTGATCCAACGGATTTGCTAATGTACCTCGTCTGACTTCCCATTTTCTTCACCAAACAAGGTGACTACACAGTTAACTGAAACATAGCTAACCTAATATCAACATTGAGGCTTCAGAAGTGACTGGTAATATTGACACCAAAAAGTGACTGGTAATACACTACAGAAACGCTGCGCTTAAACTGAAATTAATGTAATAAAAGTTTTGTCTTATTTTCTTGACTTTATTGATTTTTATTTTTCTTAAATGGTACAAATGTATTTTGGTTCTTAGTATTTTCATTAAAATTTAAATTTGGAATAAAAACATGGTCATGGTTCAAGTCACTTTAAAAGAATTTCACAAATTTTAAAATTATCGAAATCTTTTATAGTTTAGAATTTTTCGGAAAAATTCTCTTAACTTGCATGAAAAATGCATGCGATACAATTAACACATATAGACTAATCAAATAAAAGTGACAATTATTTAATTACCCTATTAAGTATTATTTAAACTCAATAATTTTACTTAAACTAATTAAAATTTAATATGTCAAAGAAGGTAAAATAACGTTGCATGCCTTTAAAGTACTGAAGAGATCTTCAATTCATCACTTGGAGGGTTGAAGTTTTGAGTCTTAAGGTTGGTGGATTGTTCGACACTTGCAGCCGTATGGTTGCTGTCTTTGATTATTGAAGATAAAACAGGACATGACAGAACGGAACAAAAATTGGAGACAGTGAGCTGTTTGGTTAAGATGGACATAACAGAAAAAATCTGCCTCCGTCTCTATGACAATGTGTTTGGTTGCAGGGGACAGAACAGGAAAAAATGTGCCAATGACGAAAATGCTCCTGATAGTTAAGATGAATAAAAATGTGTTATTAATTGATAAGTTTATTGGAATAAGGTATGATTGTTATATAATTGAGCAAATAATTATAATAACAATTTCAATTGATTGATTAATAATAATAATAATAATAATAATAATAATAATAATAATAATAATAATAATAATAATAATAATAATAATAAT
>JANTPM010747554.1:0-11592 GCA_025434745.1 Erythroxylum divaricatum
TTAAGAATCATAACATTTTAAGATATAATGTTACCGTAGATAGGTATTTTATAACATATTGTCAAAAGTGTTATTGTCTAGTGTTACTGTATGTCATATTTGTTGTAGTGAGAGACTCTTGAGTAATAACCCCGACAAGAGTCCGTGGGTATCATCTCCTTCTATCAGGAGTGGTGAATCTTTTATTAACTACCCAGTTACCTTCAAATACTAATAGCTGTACCCAATCACTACCCTATAAGCGACCTCATCTTGAGGCAATAAGGAATGATGTCAAAATACATGATCAATATCCAAGATATCCTTATCCAACAAGCAAGATTCATATGTGTCATATGATTTATAATTAAATGACCTTAATCTACAACTCTTGAGTTGCTTAGTTATGCATCTATCACTTATATGGCTAAGTTGACAATGCCATAACTAAGATGATTTTAAATTATCTCATTTTTGTCTTTTATTGTCATTAATATTTAAAATTAGATTGCACATATCTAATATATAAATTCTATTGCACAATGTAGCAATACCATACAACATTTCATTCAACTTAATCGAACAACCATTGTTGGAAATAGTTAAATGAAATCACACTTTGTTAAGACATAAAACAGATACAATGTTCTTTGTCACAACAGGTACATAAAAGTAATTATCCAAAATTAACTCTAGCCCACAAGGAAGATACAAAACATAGGTTCCTATAGTTAATGCAACAACTCTTGCTCCATTTCCCACATATAAGTCCATCTCTCCATTCTTGAGCAGTCTACTATTCCTGAAACCCTGCATATCAACACATATTTGTGAGCCACATCTGGTATCTAATATCCAAATGTTATGATTAAAAAGATTATTAACCTCAATAACAAATAAAATACCTGAAGTAGAGGGTGGAGCATCTAATGCTTTCTTCTGCTTCAACGACCCTTAGTAAGCTTTGCAGTTCCTCTTCCAATGTCCTTCCTTGTTGCAATGGAAGCAAATCCCCTTTGATGCAGTCTTCTTTTCCTTCTTCTTGACTACACCTCCCACTGGCTTCTTATACTTCTTCTTTTTCTTTTGGTTCCTCTTACGAGAAACAGAGGAGAGTCCACCAACATCACAACCTTACTATCTCTCTTGATAGTTTGCTCAGCTATTTTGAGCATATTAATCAACTTAAGTATCAAAGTGGAAATTTGGTTCATCCTACAGTTAAGCACAAACTGTGAATAATTATTAATAAAACTAGTCAGAATTAAGTCTATAGTTAATTCATGATTAATTACAAAACCCAAACTAGCTAAGCTCTTAATATATCCATACATCTTCAACGCATACTACACTAGAGATGATCCCTTAGCCATCTTAGAGTAGAAAAGCAACCTTGTGGTCTCGAACCTTTTAAACCTAGCTTGCTCATCAAGCAGTTCCCTTAGATGGTAGACTATGGTATGAGCATCCATAGCCCAACAAACACTTTTCACATCTTCAATTCATCATCTAATACATGCACGACCCTGCTCTGATATCACTGTTAGGGGAGATATGGATTCATGCATCATATGCATGGTAAAATAGCGGAAGTGTCGGAATCTAAATTCTGACCCCATAATATCCCAAAAAGCCATAATCTCAAATGCATGCATAAATATATTATATGAATATGGTATAGCAGTACATTTACTTTTTAATTCTCCTCCTTTATTGATTCTTTTCCTTGTTTGGGTTGTTGCAAACACCAAAACCTTCCTTATCACTCAAGAACACTCAAAGATAAAGAAGAAACAATATGTAAGGTTGGTTAGAGTACCAAACAAGATGATTTCAAGTAGATGCTCTAATGGAGAGAAAGATCAAGACTATGCTGCATGCACTTTGATTCATGTAACAATTGCGTGAATTGCATAAACAAGACTTAAAACACTTCTCTCTAACTTTATAACTCTTCTAGACACCTTATTCTCTCACTTGAGTGTGTTTGTGACTGGATAACTCTTGTGTACATAAGTAAAGAACTCACTTATGTACATCTGTTGAGCCTTCAATCACGATCGTGGCCTATTTATAAACAACCATACACACTTTGTTTTTCATCCAATCTTTTATGCGTGTGTCCTTTAGGTTTCTGGTTATTTTAGGCATTTGAATTAACTCTTAATAAGAGCTATGGATGGTTTCATGTCACTTGAATTAACTTTTAATTCAATCAAATCATGAATGGTTTCATGAAGCCAATTTACTGGAATATAAGTGGATTAACACACAAACTCTTTGATCATTAATCATCTGACTTACGAATCTTTCCAGAGACAATTATCATGCAATTCGTTCTTTCATCATACTATACCTCAGTTGGTTCGAAGCATGGGTTATATGTCAACTCCCACTAGACTGATTACGTCATATCTAGTCTAAGTGATATTAGTTCTTATCCTGAGATCTCATTACTCTATGTGTCATTGAAGACTCTCTTCATGACACGTAACTACTCTGATCAAAAGCTCTTGAGTAATGACCCCGACAAGAGCTCGTGGGTGTTATCTCCTTCTATTAGGAGTGATGAATCCTTTATTGACTACCCAATTATTTTCGAATATCAATAGCTACACCCAATCACCACCTTATGAGTGACCTCGTCTTGAGGCAACGAGGAATGATGTCAAAGTACATGATCAATATCTAAAATATCCTTAAGTATCTCAAGTCTAAGGATATTTGCATCATTGTTATGATGAGATTAATCATTGACATTTGATAGATCATCCATATGATAATCTTATAGCGGGTTATCCGATGTACTTACAACTCTTAGTAAGCATCTACATGTTAACTCTAAATATCTCATGCTTACATTTTGTGAGATCCACTGCTTAATCAAATCAATGAGTATAACATCTGTTAGTATATTCGGATTAATAATGTCTTATCTTATTAATCCTATGACTAGGGTTAATTTAAATACTAACATAATTGCACATAATAGGAATCTCATTATCATGATCTCATTATGATTTCCTTTATGCTATTTTTTTGTATCATTTACTTTATTAATTCTATTTAAGATCGACATCAATTCATAAATAAACGAACATCAAATTAATGAAAAATTGCCTTTCATTTTATTAATCAAAATAAGGTTTGTACAAAAGTACCAAAGATGATTGGCTTTAGAGCACTACTCTAACAGTCCAAAGGTGAGATAATAATTTGGATAGTAATGAGATGAAGATTCCTTCTTTTTAGGGAAAGAATGTTATGGAGTTGTATTTGGAGTGGGAAGGATGAGTAGAACATATGTTTGAATATCATAAATATTATAAAAAGAAGAAGGCCAAATTAGTAGCAGTTGAATTCATGAATTATACTAGCATTTAGTGGAATCAAATGGTACTAATTAGGTATAAGAAAGGAGAGAGACTTATTTAGTCACATGAAGAGTTGAAGATGGTAATGCGTAAACTGTTCATACCTAGCCATTACTATCCAGATTTTTGTAGGAAGATATAAAGTTTAACTTAAAGTTCTAAAAGTGTAAGGGAATAATATAAGCTAGATTCATTGATGGTTTGAATAGGGAGATTACATATGTAGTGGATTTTCAATATTATATAGAGATGAAAGATTTGTTGTATATGGCCATTAAGGCGGAGAGGCAATTAAAGTCTAGGGCAACTTCCAAATCTAGTTCAATTTCTAACTTTTCATAGAGGTCAAACATGAATGATAACAAGGTTGCTTGAAAACCAAAAGGTGATAGAAAAGCCAAAGATTCATTTTCTTCTTCTAAAAATAAAACCTTAACTAACCCTTCCTTAAAATCACGTGATTTTAAGTGTTTCAAGCATCAAGAAATTGGGCATATTGCCTCTCAATGTCCAAATAAAAGGATTAAGTTTATTTTGGACAATGGTGAGATAAAGAGTGTTAGCTCAAGTGATGATGAAATGTTGCCAATGGAGCATTGTAGTGATGTGAATGATGAAGGACCTGTGAGTGGAGAATTGTTGATCATTAGGCGAACTCTTAACATTCAGCCTAAGGATGAAAGTTATGAGGCTCATTGTGAGTATATCTTTTATACTTAGTGCCATATGAATAGCAAGGAATTTGTTGATTTATTCCCTGAGGAGTTACCACAAGTATTACCACCTTTCAGAGGGATTAAGCATCAAATTGATTTCATCCCAGGTTAGCAATCCCTAATAGAACAGCATATAGAGCTAATTCAGAGGAGACCAAGAAGATTCAAAAGTAAGTGGATAAGTTAGTGAAGAAAGGGTTCATGAGGGATAGTCTAAGCCTATGTTTGGTTCCTGTAATTCTAGTACCAAAAAAAAGATGAAACATGACATACGTGTGTGAATTATCAAGCTATCAACAAAATCAAATATTCCAAACCAATTGCTTACTTTATTGAGAATTTTTGTGGAGTAGGATTGAATTATCCAACTCTTGATAAGGAATTATATACATTATTGAGGACTCTATAAACATGGCAACACTACTTAATGGCTAAATGAGTTCATTAGTCATTCAGATAATGAGAACTTCAAGTTTTTAAGGAGCTAAGGTAAACTACATAAAAAACATGCAAAATGGTAAAAGTTCATTGAAACATTTCCTTATATAATCAAATACAAGGAAGGAAAAGAAAATGTTGTGGCTTATGCATTGTCTAGGAGGTATGCATTATTGACTTCTTTACAAACTAAATTGCTTAGGTTTGAGTTCATTAAGAATTTGTATGATAGTGATGCCGATTTTGGGCAAGTATGGCTTGTATGTTCTAAGTGTGTATATGATAATTTTTATAAGTTCAACAAAGATAAACTTTGTGTAATGTTCTGTGCGAGAATTATTTGTTAGGGAGACCCATGGAGGTGGGTTAATGGGGCATTTTGTTATTGAAAAAGAACTTAGATATATTACATGAGCATTTTTATTGGCCCAACATGAAACGTGATATGTAATATGTAGATGATAAATGTATAACCTATAAATAAGCTAAGTCAAAAGTAATGCTTCATGATTAGTATACTCCTTTACGTGTGCCTAATCAACCTTTGATTAACATATCTATGGATTTAGTATTGGATGTACCAAGATCTTATAGCGGTAAGGACAACATATTTGTTATTGTTGATAGGATCAATAAGATGACAAATTTAATTCCATGTTTTAAAACTAATGTTGCGACACATATTGCTAGTTTTTTCTTTAAGGAGATAGTGTTTTTGCATGGTTTGCCTAGAATAATTGAGAGTGATAAAGATGTTACGTTCTTAAGTCATTTTTAGTGCACTTTATGGAGTAATTTAGGCACTTAATTGTTATTTTCTACTATTGTGCATCTTCAAATAAATGGACAAACTGACTTAATTGATAAGATCTTTACTATATTGTTGTGTACCATCATTCAAAAGAACTTGAAACAATAGGAAAAGTGTTACCCCATGTTGAGTTTACATAAATTAGGATTGTGCATTCTATTACGTCTTATTTTCCTTTTAAAATTATTCATGGTTTTAATCCTTCTACTCCATTAGATGTTTTACCTTTACCCACTAATGAATGTGCTAATTTTGATAGAAAAAGAAAGACAAATTTTACTAGGGATTTGCATGCTAAGATTCAAGTAATATAAAGAAAAAGAATGAGCAATATGCAAAGTAAGCTAATAAGGGGCGCATGAAAATTACCTTCTGGAATTGAGTTTGGAGGAGTGAATCAATAACAATGCCTACAAGCTCGATTTATCAAGTCATTATGACGATATTAGTACTACTTTTAATGTTATTGAGTTATCTTTATTTGGTGTTGGTTATTTAAAGATGAATCCTTTCAAAGAGGAAAGAAATGATGGAGATCACGTTGCCATACAAGGCATTAAAGGTCATATGACAAATGCAAGAACTAAGTGCATTAAGAAGGCTTTGTAAGGATTGATCATAAACATTCAAGACAAGATTTATAATTTATAATTTATAAATCACACATGTTAAATAAAATATGTAAATTACTTACCACATCATGAACGAAGAATTGAACCTTATTCGGCTCACATGGAAACCACTTGTAAACTTCTGTCCGACGTCGTTCGATAGTGATGGGCCTATATTCTTATACAGTTATGTTTTTCGATTAGGCCTCCTCATCTTTTTAAGGGAAGGCTAATGGTTTATATATACACTATTTTCAGGTCTAGCCCAATATCGAATTAGGTCAACTTTTCGGTATAAGAGGACTCATTTTTAGTTCCTAGGGTTTCCAGGGCGGAGCAGAAGAGAACAGAACAGAGCAGAAGCAGCAGAGGAGCGCAGAAATGGGTAAGTGTATGGATCTCGATGTATTTAGACTATAGAGTGTTGTTCATTTTTCTTTTAGCTAAATGGGTTTTCTTGTTGTGGAACTTGGACTGAAGCAAGGTTAAAAGTTCACGAGTTGAGGAACAAGTCAAAGACTGAGCTTTTGAGCCAGTTGAAGGAGCTTAAATCGGAGCTTGCTCTCCTCCGTGTCGCTAAGGTCACCGGCGGCGCTCCCAACAAACTCTCTAAGATGTGGGATCCTCTTATCATCCTTTTTCGTTCTCTTTTTCGTGCTTTTTCTTTCTGTTCTGTTTTGGGAGTGTTTGTTTCTGATTATTGAAAATGAAAACCTGCACAGAAAGGTTGTGAGGCTCTCGATTGCGCAAGTGTTGACTGTCATTTCCCAGAAACAGAAAGCGGCATTGAGGGAAGTTTACAAGAACAAGAAGTTTTTGCCTCTAGATCTTCGTCCCAAGAAGACTCGCGCCATACGCCGACGCCTCACTAAACACCAGGTGTTGTTTGTGTTTCCTATGTCAATCTTTTTCTGTTCTCTTTGGTTTTGCTTATGGATTATAACTTATAGCTTTCGTTTGGTAATCAGTAACGAAGGAATTGGAATAACAAAAATGAGAATCGGAATGAAAAGTGGTAATCTGAATAAGAATCACGTTTAGTATCTAAGCACTAGAAATAATAATGATTGATTATTATGTGATTGATTTTTGTAAATAGTTAATTAAAATATTTATTAGTATTATTAATTAAAAATTGTATTTAATAAATAATTAAAATTATTTTTAATGATTCAATAAATTATTATTTTTAAATAATTGTTTATGATTTTTTAACAATAATATTGAAAAATTATAATGAACTTATTTTATGATCTAAAATCATTGAAATAAAATAAAACATTATTAAATAAATTAAATAAAATAATGTGCAATTTTGATAATATTATTGCTATAAGAATCAATATGTATTGCCTAAATAAATAAACTAATCTTAACGTTTTCAAATAGAGTTTTAGTTGAGACCAAATACAGGAAAAAAAAGAAGTTATTACGGTATTATTGATTCTTATTACGGGATTATTATCAACATTGCACATTATTTTATTTAATAATTATTTTATTTGATTTCAATGATTTTGTATCATAAATAAGTTATGGTTTTTTAATTTTTATTCTTATAAGAAAAGTCTTAAACAATTATTTAAAAATTAATAGTTAATTAAATTATTAAAAATAATTATAATTAATTATTTACAAAATCAATCACGTAATAATCAAATATAAGTAAAAAAGTTGTCATTATCATTTTTAATATTTGATATCAAATATTAGTATAATTATTAACTTTTATAATTCCATTTATAATGCTTGCATACCAAACATACATAATCTGTAATTTCATTCCTATTCCGATTTTCACGTTTTATTCCTGTTCTTATTTTTTTATTCTGATTTTTCATTACTGGTTACGAGATAAGACCATAATGTTAATTAAGTGAAAAGGAATTTGTTGTTATGTGCTGGATTTGTAAAAAGCATGTAGTTTTCTTGCTGTGTATAATTTGTTAAACCGGTTGTTCCTTAGGTTGAAGCGTCAAAATGAAATTGAAATTTAGTTGCTATGATCCTCAATTCATGCTTAACAGAACTAGGGTCTTCTTGCTGATAAGAAGTGTACCGCATTTCACATCTTGAAATTTAGAGGACATCTTGGAGTTTGATCTATTTAAGTGTACTAGCTTTGCCTTTCGTGGTTAATCATTATCCTAAACATATTTGTTGTGTGCTGGATTTGGAAAAGGCTTATACTTCTCTAGTACTTTGTTGTGTATTGTTGGTTAAACCGGTTGTTCCTTTGGTTGAAGCGACAAAATGAAGGTGGAGTTTAGTTGCTATGTGTTAGGATCCAAAATCCTAACTAGCCACAATCCAGTAATCAACAAGAATACAAGAGAAGTAAGCAGTGAACAATTAAGAAAAGAACGGAGAAGAAGAGGAAATTGAGAGAAAATCAGTATATTGATACGCTAGGCTTCGAGGGCTAGCCAACCTCCCCAGTACATAGTTTCATAACAAACTCATAGCAATCATACTCACCCCTCCCTAAAACAACCTCTTTTATTCCCTTCTCTAACTGATAGTCCAACTCAGCACCATAGCTTTCTTCAAAATCCCTACACTCTCTCCAAATTATCCATCTGCCCAAACCTCTTTTTCCTACTATACTGCTGATTATAACGAGTCTCAACACTTTGCTTTTCAATTCATTCTTAATAGAGTTAGGGCCTTCTTGATGATAAGAAGTCTACCTGGTTTCACACCTTGAATTTTAGAGTTATATCTATGAACTAGCTTTTCCTTTAGTAAGTAGTCCTAAATATTGTGATTATATTGTTCTAGGTTTTCTTTTCTGGATCAATACCATTGTGTCAGTAACAATTGCTTTTTGGTATGAATTTGCAAGAACGTGACATTATGTGACAATTTTTTGTATTCTACTCCAGTAATGATGCTGTTTTCCTATGCAAGTATGATTGCTGAGAATCTGGAGGGAGATTGTTATTGACCTCATATTGTATATTTTTCACCTGGAATTGTTCTGTTGCAGGCATCTTTGAAGACGGAGCGGGAGAAGAAGCGCGAAATGTATTTCCCGATGAGAAAGTATGCGATCAAAGTGTAGGTTAGAAGGCAGTGGTTATTCTGTCATTTTCTTGTTCTTGATTTTGATTTAGATGCATCCAATCAGTGAACATATTTTTGTTGGTTACTTCTTTTTGGACTCTCATTCGCTTCCTCTTCAAGTTACGGTTTCTGTTTCATCGATGTTTGAAATTCCCTATATTATTTCTACCATTTGTGCTGAATTTTCAGCTTCTGTCTTGTTCTGGTCCATTACACTTCTGACTACTTGCACATTCTGGACTAAAACCCTATGGTAAGAATCGTAAAGATCTCAATGGAGAACATGTTGTTTCTCTTAACCGAAAAGTGCAAGAATGTCAACTTCATATACAAGAAAGATGCAACTAAACTAGAAAAATAGATGGTTATACTAACTAGTTATCCTGACTCATTTGCTGGAAAATGAAATGAACTTGAATCATCATTTAATACCCTGCTTGGTAATGTTAGACACAGCCATGATTCGTGACTTATGAAAGACTATGATTGGTAATTTATACAGATTCTTGTTTAGAATGTACTCAGTACGTGTTTGAAATTATTACCAAAGCAAACATAAAGGATGATTGAAATGAAGATTGGAGTTCCTGGAGATCAGATCAGATCCTTCTTGTGCTGTATTGATATGATATTTTATGTTCCAAAAGAAAATTTTATGGACTAAAAGGAAATACACGGACTTGTCATTTCTGATATGGACCAGAAATGTATCATAGATGGGGGGCTTTCCCAGGATTTTTCAATATTGCTCCAAAGTTATAAAGCAAGTTGCAAAACTTTGAATTGCAAAACCTATAACTATAAAAGGTTTTAATTCTTGGAATATTATATTTTGATTGTCAGCATTGTACTTTTTATTTAGTGAATGACTAGAATTCGTCTATACAATACTAGAAATAAATTCATCGAAACAAAGCAAGGGAATAGAAATTCATATAAATGCTATGACCTTTTGATCCTTCTTGATTCTAAGTTAAATGCGCTAATTCCAAGTCTAGTTGAGCTTATATTTTCAAATAATTTTTTTTCATCTAAAATTTTTAATTAAAACTAAAAAATGTGGTAAATAAATTTAAACCTTTCAAATCGAACATGAAGTTAACTCCATAAGTTTGAATTCAATCTAAATTTTAATTAAATTGGACTTAATTTTCATTGAAACGTCAAATTACATGTGGACAAAATATATCTCCCCACATTAGTAGGTATAGAAATCTCGAGGTTTATATTCTTCTCAACTCAACCCACTGGACCAAGAACTTGATATTTTCTTAATTTCCTTTTTCCACAATCCAAATAGATACGTAGGTGTACTAGTCCTTCTCCAGTTTCGCTTATATTCAACTGTTACTATCAACCACATAAATCAGTGAATGAGATTGTCCCATCTGTATTATGTAATAAAACTAGAATGGATCTTGTTGATAAGAATGTAAAGCGTTTTTTATACAATTTCTGTTACATCATGGACCATTCTCTATCAAACTTGTCTCCTGTAAGCTACATGTCCTATGCAATCTAGAGGATGAAACTAGAAATCACCTATGTAAACTAGAGGATGTATTTACGTACATGTTTTCAAGTAATATGGAATGAGAGGAATAGTAGAAGGCTTAAAGATAAATCTACTTTTCTAATACTCTTATAGAACTCACCACTGCTAATATAAGGGAGCAACTGATCATCAATTAGTTAAACCTACATTGTAGCAGGAGAATGACCCTTGTATAAAGAATATAGCCCTAGCCCTATATGATCTCTCCTAAGTTCTTGTTACTCAATTCACACATGCAGAAATGAAATTTAGAAACAGTTCTTCACAACATTTCTCATGCATTAAACAAGTAAATTATTCTTTCACAATCTCTAAGAAACAAATGAGGTTTATTCAGATCTGGACTCACCTGAAATTACTCAAATCTTTTCCTTTCTGGGTTGAGCATTGCTTGAAGATCTATGCTATCCATCCAAATCCTTGTCATCAACGAATTAATGCTTAATCAGTGGAGGTTTCAAGAAAAAAAAAAGAAAGCTTTCAAAATCTTTGAATTGGGTACGTTTTTCGTGGATGAGATCTCCTCTCCGATCTCTCTCTCTCGCTAGCCTCAGAAGTCCTTTAAGAAAAATCAAGTCCTGATGAGATGAACTCAGATTAACCATGCCCTAAACGATTATAGAGTTCAGTTGTTGAATTTGATAACTGTGTCGAGCTTCTTGTATGAAGATCTGAGTGAGAGTAGCGCCAGAACTATCAATCGCCTAGCCTCCAAAGTTGACTTCACCCTCCCTAATCGAGAAATGATGCGAAGATTCGAGAAAAGACAAGTTAGTTTTATCCTAATTGTCTACAAAGTGTTGTTAAACATTGGACCGGATATGTTGCCCTTTTTGTCTTTGTCTTAAAGTAGTGTTTTAAGAGGGTTAAAAAACGGGAGAGATCCTCCATCTATTTTGTAACTTCTTTTTTATAACGAATCTTTGGTATTTCTGCCAATGATCCGAGTACCGTACCGTACCGGTCGGTACCGGCCGGTACGTACCGGTACTGGATCAAAAGTACCGGGTTGAAATACCGGCCGGTACCTGCCTTTTTCGGT
>JANTPM010756594.1:0-25118 GCA_025434745.1 Erythroxylum divaricatum
AGCCCACCCAACCCCGCATAAACCACTAGCCAAAGCCTTAAAAAACAATATGCTTTCCACCTTACACCGACTCCCAAGTCTGAGCATCTAAGACGAAATCCATAAACAAGCAACTAGAAAACCTTCTGATTAACACAAGCATTATAAAAAAGTTTGAAGCTTAAAGAGCTAGAGAAGTTACAGTAAGAAATCAGGTAACTGTAAAACTCAACTATCTCCTAGTTGGACCCAGTTTTTCCCAACCTTGAATAGACTATAATAAGAAAAAAAAATGCACAAGACACGAAAGTTGAAGCTTTTCTTCTTCAAGAGAAATGGTTTTAGCTTCTAAACAGGTAAGAACATATTAAAGGTAAGAATATAGTAACTAAAATACCGCAACCTGAACCGACTCATTTAAGGTAAGAACATATTAATGCCTATAAATAACAAAAATATATTCTCATTTAACTTCTAAATCATTCAAAAAAATGCAGCAAAAATAAAGGACAAGGAAACCAATCTTAACTACGTTCAAATAGCTGAATTGCTCAACTGTTGTTAGTTCAGTTTTTCCCAAGGCTGAGTAGGTTATAACAAGAAAAAGTACAAGAATCTACACTTGGATATTTTCATTTTTTTTATAACAAGTGAGATTTGATTTCTAAACAGGTAAGAACAAACTAAAGGCCCAAGCTAAAGAAAAGAGAACAAACACTAGTTAGAGTAAGACCTTATGGGAACATATGTGCTGTCTTCACTCTTTCCTTTTTCTTGCTTTCGGTCCATGAGAGCTCCATTGCACCTTGTGGGTCTGTAAGCTTCGTTCTGTCTGTTATTATTATTAAGAGAACCTCCGTTTTTGTAGGCATTATTGTTTATAAATTCAGAAATATTTCGAAAAACACTGATAAACCCATGCAAGATATCAAATTTTAGCCTTATATCACCTAACTTCCACTTTGTCTTTGTTTTAGGAATCATATGAACCCCATCAGTATTTGCATATAGCAAGGGATTCTGTATCATAGGAATCTTCATATAGATTACACACACGCATATATATATATATATGCACATGTATACGTATAAAAGTACGTAATTCCTTTCAGTTCAGGGCACGAGATAAAGACATCAATGAAGAGAAGCAACAAACAAGAAGCTCCATGAAGAACTAAATAGAGAGATAGATATGGAGTCACTATCCAAGTAGGTTTGGCATCTAGTAAAATTAAGACCATTAAGATGTAAAAGGGTATAGACTTTTTTTCTTATAGTGATATAAATATGTCATTCGGAACTAATTTCTTTATTAGTTAAAAATAAGGCTACGTATATTAGATATTTCAACGAAAATTTTATTGAATTATAATTGCTATAAAATATGTAATTTTGTAAATTTTTTGAATATATATTAAATAAGGTCTTAGATTATATGTTTCATATCCCAAATTATGCATTCTAAATAACTTATTTGACAAATCAAACAAATATATATATATATATATATATAAAAGTTGGCCAAAGGTATTGACTACTATGTTTCCCTTTCAAGCAGGCAAAGGTAAAGAATATGAGGGCCAGGTTAAGAAAGGTCATACTCATCCTATTTATTATCGACTTAAAATCTTCAATTTGGTGACTTTTGTAGGTCCAAATTCAAATCCTTTATTAACTGGAATATGAAAAGAAAAAATATATCGTACATTTACATTGACCTAAAATAAACTTAGTAAAAGAAGTTTGGTAAATAGTGACGTGACTTTGCTTTATTCTGTTTGTAAATATATAAATAAATAAAAGTAATTAAATATTTTTAATAAATTAAGCAAAATAACCTCTAAATTAACTAAAAAGTGAAAAATACACTTTTAACTGATTTTTTTGGTGGTACAGAGATTATATTTATTGTTCAATTCTTTCAATATAAAAAGCAAATTAATGATTTGCAATTGTACAGTTTTGTATTTGTTCATTTCTTACATCAAATAGTTTTAAAGAGGAAAAAAACAGCAAAAGCTCAACCAAAACAGTAGCATTAAAAAAGTGAAAAAGACTCAAAGCGGCTTTGTTGTTGTGTTGTGTTGCTGTGTGACAGCGTGTTTGCTTGCTTTTCTGTGATGTATGTGTCCATCTTCTTCGTTGGAACTCTCTTTCGATCCTTTCGACTTTCTAGGTTCTCACCCTCCTCAGTCTATCAATTGGTAAGCTAGCATTTCTTATCATTTTCTATTTTCCCTGCTCTCACTGTTTTTAAAGTTTCTTTTTGGTTTTGACTCAGTTAGTAATCCTTTAAAATGGGTTAGTGACAAAGTTTCTGCCTTTAGTCATTATCGTTATCATTATCGTCATCATCTTTATCTTTCATTACTCGACATTCAGTTTTTTCCTCTGTTTCTTTTTTTCTTGGACCAGAGGGAGTTTGAAGTCTTACAAGTTTCCTCATTTCTGTGATTTACTGGTGATTTTTCTCTATTTTACTGAAGTGGCTACTGTGATTTTGAGTTCTTGGAGATTGAGATCTGGGTTTGTTTTATATGCTGAAATTCTCCATCTCTCTCTCTCTCTCGTAAAGGTGTTTATGGTAGAATAAGCTCATTCATGACCCCACAATCTTCGTTCCACTTTTTGTCCTCTTGTCATTGGAGAATAAGGCCAAGGTGCTGGATGTGCGACTGGTGCTACCGTCAGTTGAATCTAAGTTCCCAACTGTGAGGACTCTTTGCGTGTTTAAAACTGCTGACCCTTTCTCTTTTTTACATTCCCAGAAGAGACTTTTCCAAAAAGTCTATCCTTACAATTTGTGAACTGCATATTCACATAAACCAACGAAGATCCCAATTTATCCCATTTTTGTGTTTTGAAAGAAAAGCAAAAGACCCATTTTCTCAGCATGTCCCCGTTACGAGTTTGTTATTCATGGAAGGGAGATACTCTGGGGTGCCTTTGTTGTTAGAAGCAACTGCTGGACATGATTGAACAGTTCATCAATTTTGTAATCCGCCCACCCAGGTTCTACCTTTTCCCGGATATCTGTTATTTCTCTCTTCATATGCTACTTTAGCTCTGGAATTCTTTGTTTTGTGGTGTTTGATGTTCTTGATGTATAGGGCGGATTATAACCCAGATCAGTATTTGTGGGAGAAAGATTTCACTCTCGCTGGCAGAGCTTACAAGAGAAATGACTTGGAGGCAAGTATGGACAAGTTTTCTCGTTCATCTGAACTCTTTATTTCTTCCCTTCACAGTTTCCTAGTTTCAGTTATCTTCTGTACTGTCATGGTGGTTTTTAATTTTCCTAACCTTTCTGCTTTTCCTTTTAATGCGTGCAGCTTACAAATGAAAGAGGCCATACTTTACAGTGCAGCCATTATATACCCTCACCTTTTCCTGAGGATACTCCTCTTCCTTGTGTCATATATTGTCATGGAAACAGGTAGGATTGGAATTAGTTGCGTTCTTTTCCATTTGATTGTTGTCAATGTAACTAAACTGCTTACTGAATTTGTATGACTTTTGTTAGATGTTTCACGAATATTCTAGGCTTAAATTCTTTCCCTGCTTCTAGTTATGTTGATGAACTTCATTCAACTTTCTTGAAGAGAGAGAGAATGCTTACACTAAATGAAAGTGAATACTTACTCATTCATTAGTTTTCACCATTTACCAATGCAGTGGTTGTAGAGCAGATGCAAATGAAGCTGCTGTAATCCTTCTTCCATCAAATATTACTGTATTTACCCTTGATTTTTCGGGTTCTGGTTTGTCTGATGGTGACTATGTCAGCCTTGGTTGGCATGAGGTATGTAACATCTTTGATTAGTGTCATGTGACTTCAAATTTTCTATTTTTATGTCATTGCATTATTTCAGTGGTTTGTTTGGCTTGAAGTGTGGAAACAACTTCTATTTCTTGTCACTTAGATTCTCTGTCCCATGTGTCCTCTTTTATTGTTTAAATGTCAGAAAGATGACCTCAAGGTTGTCATTTCATATCTAAGAAGCAACAAACAAGTGTCACGAATAGGGCTTTGGGGACGATCCATGGGTGCAGTTACTAGGTACTTTGTCATCACTATGCTGTCTTCTTTTACCGTGGCTTCTATTTCGTTACTACATTGTTATGTTGATATTTTCATGTAATTTTGATAAAACGATCAGTAGCTTATTATAATATGATGCAGCCTTCTTTATGGAGTAGAAGACCCATCCATAGCTGGAATGGTCTTGGATAGTGCCTTCTCAAATTTATTTGACCTAATGATGGACCTTGTGGATGTGTACAAAATTCGTCTTCCAAAATTCACAGTATGTCTCTCCTCTATCCCTCTCTTTTCTTCTACCTTTAACCTTAGAGAGACCCAAATCATCATGCATATGGTCTTGGAACAGATAAAAGCATCAATGAGATTATTGCAACTTTGGTAATATCCTTATACTTTTTGGATTTTCATGTGCTTTCTTGATCACTTGAATCCTACTTTTATGCTATTGATCTACTGTTGTTTTGGATTACTCTGGCTGGAATTTTTTAGGTAGATATGATTAGGGTCATACACTATCAAGATATTACACGCTACAGCTACCTGTCCAACTCTTAAGCCTTGAAAATTTATACCATTATTTATTGTCAAAATTACTGTTCAAAAAGATCTCTAGATAAAAGAAGTTTTCCAGCATTCCGGGTTTTAGGAGCTAGATTTTTATGATTTCACATATATTAAATTTAGTACTTGGATATGCAAATGCAACTTTCCTGACTTTGCTTGTGATCAGGTTAAGATGGCAGTACAATACATGCGGCGTGTCATTCAGAAGAAGGCTAAATTTGATATAATGGATCTTAATTGTATAAAGGTTTGTGTGTCTGCTATTGTTGTTTTATGCTGATTTTGTAGCAAGGCTATATAATTATCTAGCATACAAGTTGTTACTTGGATTACATGTTGGGGGCTACACAAGTTTCTTCTAATTGCTGAACATCTATCTTAACCAAGTTTTTGAGCTATTGCACCTCATATGTCCATCGAGATTAATATCATTTCTTAATTGATTGGAGTATTAGTTTCATGCTATATGAAACTTTGCAGGTTGCACCCAAATCATACATTCCTGCTTTATTAGGACATGCTAGTGAGGACAAGTTCATCCAATTCCATCACTCTGACCTCATCTTTAAGTCCTATGCGGTAATTTATCATTGTAACTATTCTGTACTTCAACTGACATAGTCAAAACTCTTAAGAAATTGACCATGTAAATGGTTATTACAGGGGGACAAAAATATGATAAAATTTGATGGTGACCACAACTCCTCTCGGCCACAGTTCTATTATGATTCAGTTTCGATTTTCTTCCTCAATGTACTCCATCCTCCTCGAACTTCTACCTGCTCGAGTAAGCTGGAGAAGTATTATGATCTGGGAGATTTGAAGGTCAATGCTGGCATGGATGAGGTGACTTTTTCTTCTCTAACATTAGGGTTCCTTGTCGGAAATTAACATTTTGAAGGGTGCCTACATTAAAGTTAAATCATCAAAGGAGCCCTTTATGTAGCTATTGGATTAAATACTTCAAGTTCATTTCTGACATGCATTTCGGAAAGATGGGCTTGTTGTTCTTTCAACCTCTTCAGTTGAAGTGTAATGATTGACATCAATTCTATAACCTGAAATTTTTAAGGACATTCTTCATTTCAAATCCAAAGGATGTCTACATAAAACCTGATTAATCACAAATGTGATGTCTGAAATCCTTGTTAATGCTTGTGTCAACCAGTTATTAACTTGTCCTCTGCTTCCTTTAACCATGATTTATCTTTCAAATGTAATGTAAGATTTTAACTCAAGGACTAACAAATGTCCTTTTTCTTCTTAAGAGCCTCTTGTATGAGATAATAACAGGCCTTCGTTCATCCTGCATTGATGCTGCAAGCTCATCTTCTGCTGCTCCCAGCATTCTGACCACAAAACCTGTGAGCGAACTTCTTTCTGAAGTTGCCCCAGATGCTTGTGTAATAGTGCGTATCTTCTATTCATGCACATGTTTTTCCTATCTCACCTTTTTTTTAATGCATAAATTAAGTGTTCTTTGGTTGATGCAGGACTCTGTTGTTAATGAACAAGATATGCTTAGCAGTGATGAGCCTTCAAATTTTCAGGTGATATTGATTGGTATAACCTGAAGGTCAATGGGATTAAGTTCTACAGAGATTGTACACTAAATTGTTAGTGATTAGGACATCCTCCATATTTCACAACGTAATACTTGACTGTAAGGCATGTGAGTTGATCACCATGAATTTGAGAAATTTGTCACCATAACCAGAGATTGCACTTAAGATCTGGACTTGGTCTCATTTTCACACATCAGACTAGAACTTGTTGCAGTTGGTTTCCACTTAATTAGCTCACAAGTGATGTTAGAGGTAGGCAGGTTAGAAACATTCTCTGTGGTAGACAGATGCTGAGATGTGAACTGCAAATCGCTCTTTTACCATGTTTCCATATGGAATTTGTAACTATGAAATTGCAGGATAAGCAAAATGGAGCAACCGAGGAGTGCTACTCATATACAAGCTCAAACAGAGAGAGTTGGGGAAGATGCTCTTCCCTAGGAGGCAGTGATGATGAATCTTTCGCTGATTGCAAAGCTCATGACGACAGCCGTGAGGTCTGTTCGTCTTTCTCTTGCTTTCTCAGCAGCTTGTTGGATTGTACCGTGTATGGTGTGCCTTGAGGGCTTTTCCACCTGCATGTTCTAGTGCATTAATTCCAGGAGAATGGATTCTGGCATAGAACTTTGAAGTTTTATGTGGTCCATGTAGGTTAACTTTCTTGACTCATCCACTAACTTGTACTGTCCCATTAATAATCTTGTGGTTTTCTTTTTCGCAATTAGATGACTCTGAAGGCCTTTGCAACACCTTTACGAGCCGTTCAACAGAAACCTGAAGACACCCCAAAGGAGGAAAAGGAAAAGAAGAAAAAAATAGGCTGGTCAGCTTCCAAGAAACTCAAGAGTGAGAAACTTGACAGACTTGAGGCCTTCAGCAAACGGCTGCGCCACTACTTTTTAAGGCGAGGAAACCACCAGAGACACCGCTCATCATGAGTGCTACTTTCCTTCGGAAGCATGCCTATATTTGTACTAGCTCATTCATCTTGACTGCTCGGTGTTTATCTTCTTCACTTTTTCACAATTGTAGCTGTAGGCATCTCCTTTTTCTTGTTCTTGCTGCATTGTTGCAATTTTTATCTGCTGAAGTTCCCTGTGCACACACGGCCTCAACTCCATGCGTCTCTGCTCAGTGCTCAGGTTCAGGCTTCTGGCTTCTGGCTTCTGGCTTCTGGCTTCTAAACTTGCAGCACTGTATATTTTTCCTTAGTCTCACTGCTCAGTGCTCAGGTTCAGGCTTCTGGCTTCTGGCTTCTAAACTTGCAGCAATGTATATTTTTCCTTACTCTCAAAACGAAATGTTAGATGAAATGTTGTCCAAGACGAGGGTTGTATAATTTTTAATAAAAAAGCTTTTTTCAAACTTTTTTTTTAAATACATATAAATTTATCAAATGTTACAATTCTAAGTTTAAGAATCAAACCAAATTGAACATTCATATAATAATATTTAATATTTATGAATTCATGTCCTGCAAGAAATAATGGATGCGTGCGCTTGTGGTATAGAAACTCGAATAGTATATTTGCTATTATTTTTAACAAAACTTTAAAAGAAAAAATGTTTTTAAAATACTAATGATCAAATGATCATAAGGTCTTATAAAGGCCTCACCGGACAGCTTAGCAGCACAGATGTCAATCATAAATACCAGACCAATTTGGATAATGCATTAATCTACAATTTCCTTTCCATAGTTAGTTGATTAATCATATCGTACTAATCTGTGAAATCTCAAATCCGTATGAATCATGATTAGCCGTAGTTAACCGACAAAAGTGAAACGGTACACCACATCATTTCCAAATTCTTGACATTTCAAGTAGCAATCTCCCCCTGTCTACACCTTTGGTACAACGGAACAGTCCAACAGGGTCTTTAAAAAACACAAACCATCCCCATTCACAAAAGTTCTGGCCATGTATCATCTATCTAATGAAGGTTTTTAATTTAAAAAGATTACAGGCAACTTTCATCGAATCTAATCATCTCAGACAGCTAACACTAACAGGTTCTGTAATCTGATTAAAGCTTCTTCCTTGTACAGTGATGGACAAGGATCGTCATTAAGACCAACTACCATGCTGCAAGGAAGTCTACAGTTCTGTGCCTGAAACATTCTCCATCTGACCATTATTCCTAACAGATAATCGGGTTGAAGGGTCAAACTGCTCACCAGTCAGGAAGACAGTGTGTGATGGATATGATGTATTTAGGCTTGATTCCAGAATCTGATGTGTTAGCACCATATCTGGCTTACTGTAAGCTGATCCAGTGCTTATGCGTTGCCTCTTCATTGATCTCTCGGCTTTAGGGCTCTCACCTGGAGAACCAACATTACCACGTGAGTCAGGAGTCAATGGTTCATGGTGAGATGAGAATGATTCATCAATAGAAAGGCTCTTAGCTGCAGTTCGTTCTTTGTAAGTCTTGTCTTGGAGGGGTGACTCGGAAGTTGGGGCAGGGGTTGGTGGGTCGTTTTTATTGTCAGATTCAGGACAGTTGTCACCTGAACCTGGGCCAGAAACTCCTGAGCCAGGATTCTCAGCAAGGACACCGCTGAGTCGTTGTTGCTCCTCAATGATCTTCTTCAAATACTTACCCTGAGCTTCAATACGTAATTGTAGTTGTCTCTGTACCTATTGAGTCCAAGAACAGAAACCCAAATTTGATTGTTATGTAAGTGTAACAAACAATAGTTCATAAACCAATTAAAGGTACAGGTGTGTTTTCAAAAAATTACTCATGGTTGAGATTAATTATATTATTTTGCTAAGACCCCTTTGTCTAATAAAATAAGAAAATGAAAAGAAAACAATCCTTGTTCTAAGGATACATTTAATAATTATATATAAAATGCTAAGGACTTGGATTCTTCAACAAAATGTAAAAATGATGAAATTTAAATGTCATACAAACATGGATGGTATTTAAATCCTAGGATACGAAAGCTTAAAATCTACTTGCAATAATACTTGGAACACACTAGAATAGGGGTAAAGAACTTTAGGAATCTATTTAAATCTCATTGAAATCCCTTAGTTATACCAAATTGTTCAATTGACTAAATTAATCTTTTCCCTAGTTCAGGTAGGATCATAAGCTCAAGCAGATACAAGGAAAAAAATCTAAGGAAACCTAGTTATAGCACAACAGTAAGTTAAAAGTAAACGTCATTGAGAAAACATGCCTCTAATTGCTCATGCAATCGTTTTTGAACTTCCATCTGCAGCTTCAGTGCTTCTGTAATTTGCATTCCACTGCAAACAGACATAAGAAAGAAATCCTTCAATCAAATACCAAATTGATCAGATAGAAGCATTAAGTACACCACATAAGACTTCAGAATTGGGCCAAGGATGACTGAACCAAGGAATGGGTGACAATTTCCTGCTTGTTTGCTTTATATGGAATGGTGAAATTGTAAAATTCTCCATTCGAAAGTTCCAAGATTTTACACTACCATTTAAGCAAATGATCATCTTGGACGGAAGAGAGAGGTGAGACAAATGCACTTACGATGAACCATCTAGACTGGAGAGCATATCACCGGTCTCTTTCTTGTCAGCTTTTTTCCCTTGCAATATCATTTATAATTGGATCAGAAAACAAAAGCCTCTTAATTAAGTATTTACTGATGGACAACAGAGTAAGCATGTTGTGCGAGTGACTTTTTTTTCAATAATTCATGTGAAATGTCGATAATATAATGATCACTAGTTGACTACAAATGAGGCTTAAATCATTCCAGTTTTAAGTTATATGAGGTCATGGCATGTCAAAATTTTGTTTCTCAATTCTTCCCTAGCTTTCACGTTATGTTGTCCGGCCATGACCCACATTTCCTTCTAGCATGACATATTTCTACAAATCCACACAGAAATAACAGTGATTGACACATGCACTTACCATCAGATGAGGAGTCCGGAAGGTATTTTGCAAGTCTATATTTCTGGAGTTATCATGAGAGAAAAGTTAGAAGAATCAACAAAGGGATACAATATGCTAGGCACCTTAACTGGCAGTTCCAAAGAACTCAAGAAAAAAAAGGAACTATATAATCATGTATATAACACAAGAATCATAATTAAAAAACCTGTAAATGGCTTTTGACATGGTATATTGTTAGCCCTTGTACACCCATGACTCTAAGAACACCTTTGGGCGTAGCACCTGGAGAGGAAGAAAGAAAAAGAAAAGAAAAGGATCAAGTACTTACAAATAAAAATTGTAAGTGGGAAATTTTCAAACTAAAATCTAGTATACCCATGCCACAAAGTTATTGTTAAAGAATCTTCTCCCCAGTCATGCAGTTAACTTTATTCTACTTACTGTATATCATTAAAGATTCTTCACCCCAGTCATCCTCTTAACTTTATTCTACTTCCAATATGACAACTGTACCATCATAAAAGCAGTTCAGATGAAGGCATGACGAGTTCCTATGGAAATAGTTTATCGTACGCATACTATAACAATTATGTGGTCTTGTAAGTCTCTCCGTTTGTGTTTATGCGAGTTCAACCATTGCGCCAGTAGCCTTTTGGCAGTTCTCAACCATATAAGTTAGATCTCGACCAAAATAAAGTAATGAGAGCTAATGAATAGAATACAAATTCCAAAATCAAGGGTCGAAGATAAGTGAAATTTTGACAAGACTCACGGTCTGGTCCACCAAGTTGAGCCACCGCATCAACAAAACGTTCATGAAGTTCATGAGTCCAGCGCAATCGTTGCTTTGATGCAAGACTAGGGTTGCTGCTGAGACCATTCCCTCCATTGGCAGGGTCCATTTCGGAAGCACCACAATCTAAATACTGACCATGAACTAATGAATTTTGACCAACCATACTCGAACTAGGATGAAACATATGCTATTCATCTGTATCCAAGCAGCTTGAATTCAGCAAAAAACACAAGAAATGAAATCAAGATTTATTATATGCTTGTATCATCGCCTATGACTATCAAAGAACATTGCATTGTAGAAAGAATAGGAGAAAAAGTATATCAAATCTTCAACAATTAGGACATGTGACAATTCTACCAGAAGACCCAATTAATCAAAACTGTACACATCTCAGCGTAAGCGTAAGTTGGTATGAGAAGAAAGTAGTAGACCCTATCTTCAAGCAAGGTTTTACCCACAAAACCATCCTGAATGACCAAAAACAACACTCTGATTCATTTGGACTATAACAAAAATGGGGTTTGTGAAATAAGTCATGATCTATGCTCCAAGTAAAAGTAATAAGGAGAGTTACAAAACACGATTACAGAGCATATCAATTGATCAAGATAGAAAGAATATTTAAAATAGATACTTAATGTGTTCACAAACTTTTTCATTAGATGGTAA
Organism: Erythroxylum divaricatum; assembly: GCA_025434745.1. Taxonomy (NCBI): domain Eukaryota; kingdom Viridiplantae; phylum Streptophyta; class Magnoliopsida; order Malpighiales; family Erythroxylaceae; genus Erythroxylum; species Erythroxylum divaricatum. The sequence goes on from JANTPM010756594.1 coordinate 11,516, forward strand.
CCCAATTGAAGGTTATCCAGGATTCTCGCATTTGTTTATATCTGAGAATTCACTAGAGGCAAAATATTACACATATGGAAGCTGTGACACAGATTCATCAAGCACCAATAACTGTTACACCAATCAATCCAAAGGCAGCCGTCGTAATTATATGTTACAAACAATCAAACAATGATAATCGATCCCCTAAGCTAGTAATAATAGGCCATAAGAAACAAATTGAACAGTCAATTCCACATTCAAGATCCAAAATTTTGCAACTGTAACAAAGGCCTCCTAATACATCCCCGCCAAAATAAAAAATGAAGTAATCACTTGCGATCGGTGTAACAGCTAACAAGAAAAAAAAAACACAACAAAACAAAAGAGTAGCAGAATAACATAAACCAGTAAGATTGAATTTAATCTAACAAGCACAAGAAAACCTATAGTAACTTTTCATTTATTAGCACTTAAAGTGAAGCATCTTGATCTTACGCTTCAAATATCATAAAACTAAACAATTCTCCCCCCAAAGTCAATAACTGTATCATAACTAGCAATCTTGTCTATTCCCGCACAAAATGAACTAAAATGAGTTCTTGAAACCAAAGTGAAGTCCAAAACTGGACAACCAACTGAAATTAGGGTTTGAGAAATCCATAAACCAAAAACTAAAAGAGAGCCAGAAGCAAAAGCAAGGAAAGTGAAACCGAATATCCAAAGACCATAAACTAACAATTGGGACACCAAAATTCAAACCGAACAAGAGAAAGTGAAGAAAAAGTCAAATGATCACAAAACCATAAAAGGAAAACCCAAAAAAGAAACAAAAATAAACCATAAAACAAACAAGAATCCAAGGAAATTAAAGACATACCACCCAGAATTAGATCTATCTCTATGACTCGCAGTGCTCCCCGAGAGTCTCGGGGTCTTCTTCTTCTTCTTCTTCTTCCTTCTTTTGACGTGCTCCTCGTTTTGTCTCTCCACTCTTGACCAACTAGCAACAATCTTACACACAGAATTCAAAAAAGAAAGAAGAAATCCGATCAAGTTGGTTGGTCAATTTGCAGACACATAGATAGTTTGAATCAAAGAGGTAAAAGGGTGGAGAATTTGAAGGAATGGAGAAAAGAGCTGTTTGCTTTGTTTTGTGCGTAAGAAATCTAGAGAGAGGAACTTAGAGAGACACGCAAGTGCAAATGGACCTATGACTTGCACGTACTTCCTTTATTTATTTATTTATTTTAATTTTTGATTTGTTGAGTATGTGGAATTTATTTTTATTTAGAAAAAAAAAAGACAGCAAAATATTGGTAGGAAACGAAGTGTCCGACCGAATCCGAGGTCTCCGACGTCCGACCAGACCCAAAGCTATTCATCTTTTTTCTCGACGACGTATTATAAATTCAATATAAATTAGAAAATTAAAATAATATATAATAACACAAATATTACAATTTTATGCCAATTTTTTAAATAAGAAATTTTCTTAATTATTTTTTAAAATAATTCATATTTATTTAACTGAATTTATTTAAAACATCTTTAATTTTGATATAAAGTTATCGTCTTTATACAATTGAATAAAATAAATTTTAATAATCTAAAAATTTAAAAATTATTTAAAATTATCTAACAAATTAGACTAATTAAAAGACAAAACGTTTTGTATATATAATTTAGATTTTTTGTATTTGAATAAGAAGAATTAAAATGATTTTTTAAAAATAATTATTGGGGCATTTTGTCATAAATTTATAAAAACATAATTTATAAAGAATAAATAATATTATTGGCATTATCTATCGAATTAGACTAATTAAAGATAATATTTTTCTTGTACATAATTAAGAATTAAGAATTAAGAATTGAGATTTATGTATATATTTTAACTCGTTGTCGTTAACATCTAGTTAAAATCTGGCTTAGCTAGAGTTTGCTGGGGGAGAAATGCGAGGACAACCGAACATTAACGGAATCTACAAAGTAATATTCTGTCCCACATGCTTCTTCGTTTGTTATTTGTTTGGATCCTTCCGGCTTGTAGCTTCTTATTTCTTTTTTCTTTATTTAATAATAATAATTATTATTTCCATTGGTATCCTGCCTTTAGGAATGGCAAAATTAGCCTGGCTTGGCTTGAATTTGGCTTTAATTGACCGATTTAATCAGACGGAAGAATACAAAATGGCATCGTTTTTTAAATCTTTTAACAAAATATAAGGTTAGGCTTGCAAAGATGGTAGGCCCGGTTCAATTTTGTCAAAAAGAATTAACAAAATATATTAAGTATTTGAATTTTTTATTAGAATAAAAAACATAAAATTTTTAATATCTAAAATTATCAAATTTGTATATTTCAATTTTAAATCAATCCTTAAAACTTTGATTAAAAAACAATGGAAAAAGATATATGTGACATGAATACAACATTTAATTGAGCTCTTAAATTTGAAATAATTGAATTTAATTCAAATTAATAATTTATTATAATTATATTAAATTTTAATTTAATTCGAATTTAAGAAAGTTACTAGTAACATTAGATTATTCAACATTTAAAGTTCATACTGTATATTATTCGTTACATAAATTTTAAAAATTGAAGAGTTTTCTTTGATTTTTTAAATGAGGGAAAATATCCATGTCTTTCACCTTTTTAAAAGCTCAGTGAAATCACAAATATATTATTCTCAATTTGGTGTAATAATATATATATATATATATATATATATATATAATTTTTATATCAATTCAAAATGATTTATTTTAAAATATGTTATTTGTAAATTTTAAACCATTGGGAATTTATATAATGTGTATATATATATAACTAATAATCTAATTTTCTTATTTTGTGAAGTGACTGATAAAGATAAAACAACAATAAATTCATCAATATAATAACAATGAGTCGGCCATGAACTTAAATTTAAATGTTTTTAATTAACTGATTCACGGGTTAGGCTCAAGCCTAGGCTAACTTGAGGTCTAATTCTTCTAAACATAAGAGTTAGATTTTGGATAGAGCTAGACTTGAACAATTCAGACTCAAACTTAATAAAAAATAAACTTTATTTTACACTTTTAATTTAGAAAAACTATCGAATCATCTCATTGTCACCCCTACCTATCAATCACATTCAACCATTACCCAATCAAAACCATCAATTTCTTTGAACATAAAATAACACATAAAAATTTTAAAAAACCAAAAAAAAAAGACAAAAGATAGATCAAATAATAAGAGGGATTTGGATAGTAAACCTTTGTGGCTCCATTGGGAAGAATCTTTTTACAAAGTGTTTTGAATTGTTTGTTTGTGTTCTCCAACTGGCTGAGCCCACCCATTTATATTTCATTCAAACACTAGGAAATGTTTTAGAGTTTTGCGTATTGACTGCGTTTTCTATGCATTTCCTTCAACTTTATCAAATACCCCTTTGTTCTTCGTCTTCTCCACAATCCAGCATTCATTAAATGCCATTTCCTGTCTTGTGTGGATTTCATGGTGTTCTAGGGTTTCTAGGATCAAATCAAAAAGACCTGGAGAAGTGTACGCTTATTTTATTCTTGCTATTTTAATGTTGTTCTAACGTATCTCATCTACATGTTTATATAGATTATAAATAAATGTATGGATAAGATAAATTGAAATAGAATTGAAATGGTCAAAGTGAAACAAGTGATTTGCTTGTATGATTGTCTTATATTAAAACAGCACAAGAAAAATAAAAAGAGTTATTTCTTTGATACTTTGCATAGGTCATGTGTTTATAGTTTTTCATCCTCTAAAATGTTAGTCTTTATCTACGGTCATTTATGGATTTTTTTAATGTAATTTCACTAATTATAAAAATATTATTATTTTAAATTTTTTAAAGAGTAATTTATAGTTTTAAATCGTGTTAAAATTGTAATAATATCATTAAACTAGCAAAGGTCATTTTAAAAGTTTTTAATTCCGAAAAATACTTTTTGAATAATTAGAACAATAAAATTATTTTAAAAAGGTAAAAAATTATGAATTGTCGTTTTCTAAAAATGTTTAATTTAGATTCTAAATTGAAAATCACTAAATTTATAATTTTAGTATTCATTATAAATCATAATAAAGAACTTTGTAATTCTTATTATAAGTATTTTATTTGTTGGAAAATATAGCATCTCAAAACTATTTTTTATAAATTTAGAGCTACGAATAGTTAAATTTTGATATATTTATTGTGAATTATAATTCGAAATTAAAATTTTAATTATATAAAATATTTAATTAATACAGAAAAAATTATACACTTATAAGTTTGCCATTTCTATGATTATAGTGCTCTAATTATGCATACAACTGATTCTTAAAGGTTTAAGGTAAGTAATCCTGGACATCATAGGCCACCATCTTGCAGTTGTTCCCCAAGAACAAGGAATACTCTGTTCCATGGGACAGCTTATACCCAGAAAAAACAAGACAAGGCCAAGTGTATTAGAATAAATGGGAACCTTGAAGCTGTACCTTTTTGCTAAGGGTATCTCATATTTTCAGATTTCAAGTACAGGCAATTTTCTGCAGAAACTTTGAAGGCTTTTCCATTTCCAAATCCGCCTGTCAGGAATCATTCAGGCGAGTACTTTGTCTAACACTATGCCTAGCTTGATTATTGATTGCCACAATAACCAGTAGGGAACATTTGATAATAACAGAAGCTACATTAATGGAAGGGCTCAAAATTTTTGGGAGTGAAGAAGACATTATAATTCCTCAGCATTTGTAGCTAATTATGTCTAGCACAAGAGGAAAGCATGCTATTAGGGAATAATCAGCTGCTAAACATCTCGGTCATTAGCAATTTCAAATTTACAATGAGACAAGTCACTTCCCCACCATTACTGTCAAGCTTGTTTGACAGGCACATAGATTGGCAAATCGTAGAAAAAAGATTGCAACTTCTTGAGTAAACAGAAGAATATCAATTAACAGTGATATTCAACTCCATATACCAGATCCAGTGGTGCTATGGGGTTGACATGGGTCGCATTAGCCTCTGAAGATCTCACATTTGCTTCACACCAAATTAAGGATGGAAGCGGTGAATCCAAGTTCAGCACCCTTTTCTTTCCTCCAGGTGGAGATCCCTCCAGAGTGAGTCCTCCAGGACTTTCATGCGATGTCAGGCAGCTCTCTGTGGAACAATCAGCCCCTTGGTGGTGAAGGCTAGGTGATACTTCTCCTGGGGCACGGAGTTCAGAACCCTCAGCTGTTTGCACCATGTAAAACCCGAAAGGGTCAATGGAGATACCTTTTGGTGCTTTAATGCTTCCTTTCTCGCTGCCTGCTTGAGTAATTGCACCTCCAATAAATTGATCCGCAAGCATCTTACAAGCTCTCTCGAGCATGGCTAAATATCTTCTTTCTGCATCCTGGCGAATCTGCAGGTGCTTCTCGGCCTACATAATAAACATGGAAAATCAGCTAATTGAAATATGTAGATGCTAGCCGAATAGGAAAGGAGAAGTGAACCAGCAGTCTAGAAACCTCCTGGGAATGACAGGAGTAGAACTTTTTCAAGAAATTAGATACTGAAATTAATATGGCGAACTCGAGTACTGTACTTGTGAGCTCAACAAGAATGCCATCAATAAGGACAATCAACTATATATGGTAAACTTAAATAACCAGCTCACTACTCAAGCTTGTTTTTGTTAAAGCCATTCATGTCCAGTCGTATGGCGGTGGTAAAATTTTTACCAGAAATGCAAACGGAATACATACCTCAACTTGCAAATGCAATTTACTTTGAACCTCCATTTGTGCTCTTAGGGCTTCTTTGACTTCATAGCCCCTAAAACACAAAATTCATATCTTAAGTCTTGTGTCACAGCAAGCATTCAACCATCATCACTGACTTGTTTGATAGAATAATATTCTTACTCATTTGTATCAGAACTTGTCATCTTTGGTGAAGGTATACTAGAACCAGGACTTCCTAGAAGGTAGGAGCCAGACAATCCTTCCACAGAAGTGCAGAAAGAAGTCAGTTTAGACTTTGAAATTCTTCACAGTTGAAATAATCTTATATACAGGTTTTCAAGATGAACACAATTGCTAATATCTGCTGCTTTTTCTTATTCTTTTATGCTTGATCAGCATACTACCCATTATTTTTATGATCTTCATGAAAAAATAAGCAATAAAACCTAGTTAGTTACATGATTGATCCACCGAGAACAACACAAAAGAGAGTAATAGGAGTACCTACCATCTTTGGGTGCCTCATCCATGTCCTTCCCTGATTGCTTACCAAGTCTATATTTCTATAAAATGCAAGAAACCACTCTCATGATAAACTCTTTGAATCTTAACATTAGAAATATTTCTGACTAATGAAACAAAACCTGGAGGTGACTCTTTAAATGGAAGAGCGTTAATCCTTTCACATTCATTGTCCGCATGATGGCTTTTGGTGTAGCTTCTGCAGTTGTATATATAAATTCTATTTAGAATATAATTAGCATATATAAAAATTCCTATTTAGAACACAATTAGCTTATATATAAATTCCTATTTAGAATACAATTAGCTTCTGCAGTTATATATATACAGTACGGATGGTAAAGATATTCCGGCAGCTATTGAACTAATGTCAGGTACTCCGTGACTGCAAAAGCCAACTAAGGAGGAGCACTTTCATTTGACTGGCCTTTAAGCTCCCTCAAAGTTATAAACAAGCTCATGTAAGCCAACTAGCCAAGCTAGTGCGAAATGAGTTTTCCCAGTGAACAACCAACGAGATTAAGTCTTGTAGAGACAAAGAGATAGCTGAGCTATGCAAAATGCAGGCATATCTTATACCCAAACCCCAGCAGAAGAAATAATCTCTTATCAAATGCAACAAATTTTCTGCAACTGTATGCATTGACTGTCACGTAAAGCAAATATATGGATACCTTTATACATATCAGCCAAGAAAATATGCTACCAGCAAGCGTAAATGCATAAAAACTTGTAAGTTGCAAAATCCTTGAACGTAATCAATGGTATATATACATAAAAAACTATTCCCTCAATCGTCAGCACCAATTATTTCAAGGATAAATATTTTCTGGGTACGGAATCAGCATTTATTATCTGCAGATAGATTCATGGCCCTGTTGTCTCTTACTAACCATTATAAAGAAGCAACAAACCATTTTGAAGCTTAAATCCTCAAAACGCTGAGCATACAGATATCAAAGAAAACAAATGAGAAATTGTCTTTTTGAAGAGGGAGGTGAAGCAAGATCAAAGAAGTAAAGTTATTTGCCGCTCAAATCAGTTTCCTCAAACCAAACACAACCATTAGTCAAACCTAATGATAACCCAAGAAAATTAGCGACACAAACGGAGACAAATGGTAGCCATTGACTGCCTTCAACAATGTTTCCTTGATCGCCAGCAATATTGAAGTCAAAACCATTTCACAACTTTCTATAACTACAAATATTATAGAACAAAGCCAAAGAATTTTGTGTCATAGCCGCTTTACAGCATAAGAAAATAACAGTATCCTGCTCTCTATCCAAATGTTACAAGTGTTTAAAATAGGACAGAAACCTATTAAATTTCAGCTTTGGGAAATCTAACATCAATGAAGGATCCATAAGCAGAGCATTTCAACTACAATGAAAAAAGCAAAAAATTTGAGAACTAAACAAGCAAAGTGGGCAAAGAAAAGAAACAGGGAACAGACTATTGGCACCGCCAAGTTGAGTGACTGCATCGACGAAACGTTCGTGGAGATCAGCAGTCCAACGAAGTCGAGGTTTGGGATCTGAAGTCAACATAAGACAAGGCTCTCCACCAACACCACCACTTGTTTGACTATGGCTCATGAGATGATTATTATGACTTTGGATTGGGATTTGAAGATCTTCCTCATAACCCAACAACCCACCACCACCACCAATTACACCACCTTGGAGTGGTTGGATCGTTCCCTGAAACATGGCTCTTGTAGTCTCCCTGTTTTTTGACTTTCTCCCCACAACAACAGTCAACCGACGCACCACAACCAATGGATCGTCGAAGTAGGAGGCCGCTAACGATACGAAACCCCAATTGGGTCAAATCCTAAAGTCTCAATTTTCCCGAGAAAGTTGAAAAAGATGCGACTTTTTTTCCAAAGGTTAAAAGGGCACAACGCTTCGTAGTTTGTAAGTTGCTCTGTTTTGGATTTTGTCTCTTTCTGTGAGTAAAATATGTAGTTTTAGCTCAAAAAGTATTTTCTAGCTTTTGCCTTTCCATTTAACTTTCATGGATTTGCTACATTGAAACAGATTTTGTTGGGACAAGAGACTTGGAAAGCTGATAGTGAGAATCTAACACAGTTGTGTCCTAATTGGTTATTATTCCAATTCTCAAAATCTTATTTTTACAAAATAAAAAAACCAACTTCTCAAATTTTGAAATTAAAAAAGTCATAAAGCAAGTTTTATTTATTTGTAATCAGATACAGAATTTGACCTGAGAAGGTAATGCTTTGGAACTGCTTTGGAAGATGTTCTGTTTACTACAATATTAAAACTCAGTATCCCATTCATTTCCAGAGTAAAAAGAATTGAACATATTTTGATTCTTAGAATGAAGAGATTTTGATATCAACCTAATTCAAATTAAGCTTAATTAAATTAGATACCAACCGCAATTCAGATCAGTTTAATCTATTGAGATCAAATCGAATCAGATCAGATTAGGACTAATTTGTTATCTTTATGGTCATCCTTCTTGTAATCTTATTCTTGAGTTTTAATTTAAGCTAGTTGTTCCAGGGAGATTGCAAGCATGAAATGTTCATCAGGGACAATGTTCAGAATCGAGCAGCTTATCCATTAATGATAGACATGAATTACTGGACAAGTTTGGGGTAATGCAAGAGCTTTGATTTTGCACATTTAGATGCAATGCCAAGTTTAAGCTCGGTCTCCTATTTATACAAACTTTCCCGAAGTTATAGTACAACGGCTCAATCAAAGCATTGAAGAACTCACAGAATGTCTGAAATTCCCTGTAAGCATGAATGAGATGTGTGTGTATATATATATATATATAGTGAGGTTTTGATCCGTTTTTGTCAGAGCCTGTAACCATGAAGATGTTTAGCCCATCTTCTGGCCATGTAAGGATCGTGGTAGTCCCAACTTTCAACACTACTGTTCCTCCCACCTACTACACTTCCTTCTTGCGAATCTGCTGCTTCTCTTCCAGTTTCAGCTGTTTCTCTTTTATCCGCTAAACTCACCACAATGTCTCCTGTTCTGGTGAACTCATCAATCCCACCCTCTACATAGCTGTAACTCACACAAACATGTTGAGTTTGAGAATCAGTCAAGTCTAACAGGATTCTTCTTTCTTCGTTGCCTCTCAGTTCTCCAAGGCTGACTATCATGTCTTCCTCCACAATTCTCAACTGGACATCTCTGATCACACCTTTGAGGAGTCTTGCCAGGAACTCTTCAAATTCATGCATGACAAACCCGTTAGAAGCGCCGAAACCAAACCCGACGTGAAACCGGTGAATTGGGAAGGGAATCTGGAGGTTCAGGGCATGGTATGATCTTGTTGGACTATCAGACAGATGCAAGATACATGATTGTGGATTCTTGTGCGCACGATCTTCAAGTATCTTGATCCCTTTCTTAAGGCCTTCAATTGGATCTGCTTCCCCCGTGTAGAAGAGGCGGTCGATGACTTGCAGTGCCGTTCGCTTACCGCAGGAAGTCATGCGTCTCAGAGGGAAGACGCGGGCTGCGGCGGATGAATACGTCACAATAGCCAAACGATCAATAGGTCGGAGTGAGAAGACCACCAACGACAGGGACTGCTTGAGAAGCCTGAGATGTGGTCCATTGGGGCTAGCAACCAGAACGAAGTCTGTTGCTTGTTGGTGTGCCAATTTCACTGAAAGGTAAGCAGCAAATCTTCGATTTAAGTGATTCGTCAACGAGGAAGAGCCTGTGCCTATCAGATAAGAGGAGCGGTGGTGGTGGTGGTGTTGGTAAAGCGTACTGCGAGCAGCTGGTTGGAGAGACGAATGCTGTGTGCAAGGATAAGGAAGTAGAGAGATATCAAGGCGTCGTTGATTAGGAACATGGTCAGGTTCTGTTGGGTCGTCGTCATCGTAACGAGCAGAGCGCAGGAAAGAACGTCTGTGGACTCTGAAGTTGGCTATGGAGTCGTCAAGAATTTGGAAGATGGGGTCATTTAGGTTGCAGGAAAGGGAACAGAGAGGGTTCAGGTTGCGAGGAAGTTGAGTCCATTGGGCACGGCAAATGGGGCAAGTGACACTCCCGTGGCGAACGTTTGATGAGATACATGCAAAGTGGAAGGCGTGTGAGCACTGGGCTGTGAATATAGCCTGTCCAGGACTGTTGCAGGAACCATAGCTTAGAGTCTCAAGACATATTGCGCACAAGTTCTGCAACTGTAACACCCACAAAACACAAAGTTTGGCTTCAATCAATATGATACGGAGGAAATTACTTCTTTAAAGTTTTTACTTCTAACATGTTATGTTATGATGAAGTTATCTTAACGTTGTTGTGAGATATCTTTGTTGTCACACACTGGTACAAGAATTGTCAGCAATCTAATAATTGCTTATTCATCCCACATGGGACCATTTGACTTTGATAAGAAAACCGAATAGGGTCATCTGCTAGATGACATCATGTTAAGATCATAAGTAAGAAAACCAGTAATGGGGTCTCTTAGGTCTTTTTGGCAAGTCTAAACATATTGACAAAGGAGAGGGCTACAATAATTGAGAGAAGGAAATAGAGGGAAAAACATGTGAAAACACATTGGTTGATGGTTGTCTAAATGGGACCTCATAGGTCAAAAAACAACTTGGAAATGTACAGTTCACATGCTAGAACAAGCTAAACATCAATTTTTAAGGCTAACATGTATGGATGGTTGTGTTTTTGGAACTTGAATGTAATCAATGAGCAGGCAGGCATAAAAAAAAAATTCAAGAACTGGAAGAGGGTTAGTGATGATCATTGACAAATGTGGAGTAGAGCACAAATAAACATGAGATGGTCAAACATTGGATTCCAAAAGTGAATATAATTGCTTCCTATACACAAAAAGGAGAAGAAAAGGATTATGGAAACCATTTTTCCTACCTTAGAAGCCAAGTTATGGTCATTGGTTCGAGTGATTGATTCTTCTTCCTCAAAGTGTCCCTCTGAAATATTCTTTGCCATTGTTGGAGACATCACTGTAGAGGCTGAGATCTGTAAATTACAGACAGCAATTATCTATTCCCTTCTTCCTCTGAAACTTTCATATGAACAGTATGCATATGAAATGCAGCAAATACTTCATCACAATTTGATGCTTTATGAATCTTTTAGTAGCAGGGACAGAGGAGTAGAAAGACATAATGTAGGAAGAGGTAGGTTTCCTGGATTGAGCATTTTCATTGTTCCACAGATTCATAAGAAATGGATAACCAACCGACTTGAAGGATGGATTTTGAAGATATGAAGGAAACAACTTTTTCTTTGTATAGTCCACAGAAAAAAGTAGAGTAAGAACAACCAGAAAGCTCTTGCAGCAGTAGGAAATTAAAAAAAAGGGAATCAAACAATTCCCAACAACTTTCCCAGTCTAAAACTTGCATCAAAACTATGGAACAAGAGTAAAGGAAAAATGGGTTTCACTTACATTTTCTTGGGCATCATTGGAAACTGGATCTGCAAGAGCACGTGGGTTTCTTGATGAGAATGAACCACATGCAACCACAACCATTTTCTTGGCCGCCTTCTTCAGCTTGGAGGATGTTCCTCCAACCCCCATTATCTTGTTTTCCTTCTTCTCCTTCCAACAGTAATGAACCAATGTGGCATATAAAAGCTGATAAAAGTGCAGACAAAAGCCACTGCCAAGTTCTGCAACTTCTTCACCTCCTGCCAAGTTTCTGCAACTCTTTCAGACCCTGTTGTTTGCTTTGTCAATTTTGTTTATTTCTACTGTCTTCACTTTCCTACACACGCTCTCGTCTCATTTGTTTACCATACCTTTCAAAGTTTCAAGCTTCACCTTGACTAACCACAACTAGCCATAATTTATATTCGTGTGTTTCTAGTCTTACAACTACAGTACCGTACTAGCTACTTACTCTACTTAATCATTAAAGTCTTGCCTTTTTGGTTTTTACTCTTGCTTTTTCCTTCCATTTTAGTTCTATTTTAAATGTTCATTGTGAAAGGGATGACCACAGAATTGAAATATGCTTTTCACAAATGAAATGAAATTACATAATGGAATCAGTGTTAGAAGTTGTCTGGTACCACTCTTAAATTGAACGGAGCGACATGAAGACAGCTCAGTATGAGGTTGTTAAGAGTTCAACAAAGAGGCATTCGTATGATATGTATGTTTTCTATACAGTATAAAGAGCAGAACTTATAAGTGGAGGAGAGCTAATTGCAAGCTAATGTTATAAATGTTAGACATGGCCTTTCAGGATCTATGGAAGTACTAGTCCACGCGTTAGCATTTGATTAGTTTTGGTAATGATCGGTCAAACCAAATCGGCTAAAGTTTAAAGCTGAACTTGAAAAAGATTTATAAGTCTGAATCCATCCCAATGACACATATATTGACAAATGATATTGAATTGGACCAACCTTCTTTTATATTTGAAACTAAATCACTAAATTCGAATTTAATTTAATTATCATCTTTTTATAAAAGTAAACGTTAGACTATGTTTTCATCTATGTATATTAATTTTAAATTGTTTAATTTTTTGTTTGGTTTTTAATTTTTCAAATCAATTCATTTTAATAATTCTTGTTATTCAAAATTAATCAATTTATTAATTAGTCAGTCAATATTTGTAAATTAATAAATTTTTATAAATAAAAATTAATTTATTCAATAATATTTTTTATAATTAAACTTCAAATCATTTGATAGATAATGACAATATCTTTTAATCATAATTAAAATTCTTTATTTTTAATTTTTGTCAGTTTTATGATAGCATGATTCTGATTGAATCTTTTTAAATATATATAATTTGTAAATTATATATAATTTATAATTTATAAATTATTACATAAAATTAAAAGATTTTAATACATACTCAAAATAATTATTGTTTCCTCTTTATTTAAAAAAATCGAGACCGCTAAGAACAAGTGTAACCTAAACAAACTTAAGTGACGAATTCTACTCAAGCGCTAACATTTATAGATCTTAATTTCAATTGATGATTTTTAAATATTTAAATAAAATAATCTTCTATTTTATAAAAAATTGACCAAATATTTAAATTGAAACCACCATTTAATTTTAAATGTTTAATTCATTAAATAATTTATTTTAAAAGTTAAGCCTATTATTAGTAGAATTCAAGTGTAACCTAAACAAAACTAGGGAAAGGGGAAAGATTTAGAAGAAAAGAAAAGGGAGATCAACTAAAGAAAGTGAAAGGAGGTGAAAAAGACCGTTAGATTTGAATTTCAATTTCTCATCAAGCTTAATCATAGCATGGGGGGGCCATTGGCCTTTGGCTTTTATGTACAAAAGCTAGTTCGATTCCATCCACTACATGTCACTTGGCATTCACAA
>JANTPM010756595.1:0-11533 GCA_025434745.1 Erythroxylum divaricatum
TACTAAAATGGATGGATGAATATGTAAAATAAATGCAAATATGACCTAAATACCTATATGAATTGAACCAAACAATGGCTAAGTACGGGCCCATTTTCTTCCCCGGTTCTTCTTGTACAAAAGAAAGATGGAATGTGGCATTTCTGTGTTGATTATCGAGCATTGAACGCGGTGACAATCTGAGACAGATTCCTTATTCACTCCATCGACAAGCTCTTTGATGAACTTTTTAGGGCCCGATTGTTTACTAAACTCGATCTACTTGCTGGTATCATCAGATCAGGGTCTAGGCTGGTGATGAAGCTAAAACAACCTTTCGCACGCATGATGGGCATTACGAGTTTCTCGTCATGCCATTTGGTCTCACGAACGCTCCATTCATGTTCCAGCGTCTAATGAATGCCATTTTTTTCCCTTATCTTTGAAGGTTCATGCTAGTTTTTTTTTATAATATTCTGGTTTATAGCTTGTCTTGGGATTTGCATTTGAAGCATTTGTGTATTGTGCTTACTACCTTGCATGAGCAGCAGTTAGTTGTAAAGCAGACTAAATGTGTTTTTGGCCACACTTCTGTTGCCTATCTCAGACATATAATTTCTCAACAGGGCCTGGAGGTGGATCCTGTGAAAGTGAAAGCCATTCAAGCATGGCCACTTCCTCGTACTGTAAAGGAAGTTTGTGGGTTCCTTGGGCTAGCAGGTTACTACAGACAATTTATTAAGCAGTTTGCTAATATTGCAGGCCCTTTGATAGACTTGCTCCGCAAGGATAATTTCCTTTGGTCAGATGCTGCTACTAATGCTTTTGAACATTTGAAGAAAGTTTTGAGTACTGCACCGGTGTTATTCTTACCAGATTTTGGCAAACCTTTTACACTAGAAACAGACGCTTCAGGCCAAGGAGTTGGGGCCGTATTGTCACAAGGTCTCCATCCCATTGCTTACTTCAGCCAGCAACTAAGTGCTCGAATGCGTCAAGCCTCGACTTACCAGAGGGAAATGTTTGCTATTACACAATCAATTGCAAAATGGAGGCAGTACTTGTTAGGCAGAAAATTCACCATCGTGACAGATCAACAACCATTAAAAAACCTCACTGATCAAGTCATTCAAACCCCCGACCAACACAAATGGATTGGCAAATTGATTGGTTATGATTTCGATATAGTTTATCACCCTGGGAAGTTGAATAATACAGCGGATGCTCTATCTCGAGTCACTTCATCTCAGTTCATAGCTGTTTCTTAGATTGACTTTGACTTAATTTCAGAATTGAAAGTGGCTAATACCACTCATACAGAGCTATTAACTATCTAGCAAAGAGTGTTGCAAGATCCAATGGGCGCCTCTGGGTTCGTATTTAAGGATGGGTTGTTGTTGTATAAAGGGCATCTGGTTCAGCCTTCTGATTCACCACTGCGTTTATAGCTATTGAATGAGTTTCACTCGTCTCCAATTGGAGGGCATGCAGGTATTACACGAACTTTGCATCGTTTATCTTCCAATATTTTCTGGCAGTCCATGCGGAAATATTTTAAGAATTTTGTGAGTACTTGTCAGATATGTCAACAAACGAAAACCACTAATTTGCATCCTAGTGGTCTGTTGCAGCCATTACCGGTCCCTAACCAAGTGTTTGAAGGGATTTCGATGGATTTTGTTGTTGGTTTGCCTACTTCTAAAGGAAAGACTGTTATCATGGTAGTGGTTGATTGTTTATCTAAATATGGACACTTTATTGGGTTGCCAACGAACTTTAATAGTGTGATGGTAGCTGCTATATTTGTTCAAGAAATTATCCATTTGCATGGCATACCAAAGGATATTTTAACTGGCAGAGATGTTCATTTTATGAGTGAATTTTAGAAAGAGATCCATCGATTGCAAGGCTTTGAGCATGAGTACAGCTTATCACCCTCAATCCGACAGCCAAATCGAGGTATTGAATAAGTGTTTAGAAATGTATTTGCATTGCTATGTCTCGGATAATCCATCTTCTTGGATGGTGATGTTGCCATGGGAAGAATTTTGGTATAATTCTGCATTTCAAACTGCAGCTCAAATGACTCCTTTTGAAATTTTATATGGACATCCTCCACCAGCTATTCCTCATTATGTTCGTGATTCCAGTAACAATTCCCTAATAGACAGTCAGTTGCAAGACAGAGATAGAATTTTTCTGGTGTTGAAAGATAACCTCAAGAAGGCTCAGAATCATATGAAACATTTTACTGTTCTAAAGAGAACTAAAGTTAATTTGTTGTGGGTGATTGGGTCTACATCAAGCTGCAGCCCTTTCACCAACATTCTGTGCGTTTGCAAAGGCACACTAAATTGGGAAGGAGATACTTTGGTCCTTACAAAGTCATTGAACGTATAGGCTCAGTAGCATACAAACTTGAATTACCAGAAGCAGCTAAACTGCATCCTGTCTTTCATGTGTCCCTCTTGAAGAAATGTCTCATTAATCCAGACCAGCAAATCACACCACTCAACCTGGTTGACTCCAACGCTACTTTGCTGTTGTAGCCAAAATCTATTCTGCAGAAACGCTTCATTCAGCATGCTCGACTCATGACAAAACAGTGGCTGGTTCATTGAGAGGGTCTGTCCATAAAAGAGGCAACATGGGAAGAGAAAGACCACTTGCTGCAGTTGTTTCCCAACTTGAACCTTAAGGACACGGTTATTGTTCAAGGGAGGGTGATGTTATGAACAAGCCCATGATCGGTGGAGTATCCACACCAGTGTGCAGAAGTAACAGGCTTAGGACTGATTTGAGAATGCTAAAAGGATTTATTTGGAAGAACCATTCATCAAATGCCAAGTCAACAGAAGAATAACGGCTCACGTGTTGGTCATGGGAATCTTCCTTATATGGAGAATGATTGCACCTGAATCTGTTAAGTTATTTACTATGATAGTACAAATTTTCTCTCTCTCACCTATACTTAGTTTTTCTCATCCCCTTCCTTCTCTTTTGCAGCTTTATTTCCCTTTCATTCTTCTAAATCTGTAATTGTTGTGAGAAAGTTGCCAATTGTAGCGAAACCTTTTTACCTTATTTGCCTTGTTGAGTTTATTTACTGTTTCATTGAATCTTGAACCTTTCATATGCATTTGGCGAAAGCCAATAAATTACTTACTCTCCACTCCCCCGATCTCCAGGATTCATGTAAGAACATCAACTTATTTATTAGAGGGTACAGTACGTATTTCTGTGATTCATCAAATCCCTCAATGAGACAAGATGTGATGGTACAGGCAATGGCGACCTTGGACTAAGAAGCTGTCCACAAACCTGCTCCATTGTTGGTCAAGAATTTGGGTGAAAGTGCAGGCATGCCAGTGTGATGCTGGCCACGAGGACCAAGCTTTAACCAACTTCTTGATGGTTGTTGGAATAGGAGAGTCGTGAATCCAGCATATCTTTGAACATTAGAGATGGACAATCTCATAGTAGTGTTATTGTTGAAACAATGTCTTCTTGATGTCTCCTCATGATTGTTTCTAGCACCACCATTTTAAAGATAAATTAAAGACGTCACAATTCTCGTTCACAACCATCGTGTAAGCAAACTCTGAAGTGTTAAATGTGATTCCAAAGTTGTAGCATCTCTCTCCTATTGTTAGACCAAGTCCTAGCTAGTTTGTTAGTAATTTGTTATTAATGTTTGTTGTGATATCTAGCTAGTAGCAAGTCAGGTTCCAGTCATGGTCCATGTTTATGTTTCAGTTGAGCTTTTATAGAAGTCAGTTCTGTATTTGGATCCTATATATAGTAATCTTGAGTCTTTGTGTTAACAGCATTTTTGAGCAATAACAGTTTGGATTCTCCAAAGCTTTCCCATCTCTGCTTCTGCAGATTTCTGTTTTAGTTCTATATCTAACATTATGTGGTACCAGAGCTAGGAACAACATGTCTAGGCATAGAAGCAAAAGGTATTTGTGAAATCAAAGAGCCATGGCAGCCAATGGAGTATCTTGATAAGTCAAATTATTTGTAGATGATTTTGGGATGAATTGAATTTAATTTGACTTATTTCTTTATGGATTTGAAGTTTTTTACACTTAATTCTCTCACATTAAAATTGTGTTGCTTGACAGGTACAAATGGCAGATTGTGGGGAAAAAGGCATAACTTTCCTTGTAGATGTCGGATCAAAGTCACTTAAAGATAATTCAAAGAGAATTCCGAGCTCTACAACTTCTAAGAAGACTCCAAGAAGAAATTTTGTCAATTGGAAGGTCAAAAGCATGAAATTGATGGAATGAGGCATGTCCATTTAGCAGACACCTATGTCTATTTAACGAACATCGCCTAGCAGGAGATGCATTTCAGACCAAAGAAGGTTCGTTAAACGGACATGCATGTCCGTTTAACAGACATTGGCGGCCAGCACAACCTGTTTTCTCCTGTTTGGGAAAATGAGGTCTCTGGGGACAAGGAAGATATAAATGCTTACTTTTTAGACCTAAAAGGGGGGGCTGGACACTGAAAACAAGACTACTACATTAGGAGGCACAAAATAAGACGAAGATAGGGAATTTGGGGATTTGCACAAGGATTGGGAACTACATTCTCTTGTGTTTCTGCTACTTTCTCTCTCTTCTCTTTCTTAAATGTTGAGCATCCTTATGTGTATGATTTTTGTTACAATGTTCTAGAACTAACCCTCATTTAGGGTGAGGGTGTAGCCTTTTTAGAGGATTGATTTGTATGATATGGATTGTTGAATGTTGAATGAAAATTTCTAGGTTATGTTTGTCTTCCTTGAATCTCACTGTTGTTTCTATGTTTGATATGATGTACTGAAGCGTGAAGTATGGTTCATGCTATAGGAAGATAAACACCTTAGACTTAGAGGTAAAGATACCTAAGCTAGGGTGTGAATGTGTAGTTGCTTGTTCTTCATGGACTTGGTTAGTAAGCTCACACATTGAGAAATGGTGGTCATCTAGCTGGGTACTCTTGTATGCTTTGAAAACAGATATGGGTAAAGTTATGCAACTACTTTCTTAACATGACATTTAATCAATTTCATATTGTATAAGTCAATCCCTTGAATTGGTGAACCCTAATCCCTAATTCTAAAACCTCGATTTACTCCTTGCTATTTTCTTGTTTAGTACTTACAATTTACAATTCACTCAACTCCAATCACATTTTAGAATTTTCTGTCGATAACATGCAATTAATTAGATTTAATCGGCGGTGAAGGAATTGGTCCTTTAGAGAGACGACCTTGGGATAATTAGTGTGAGGATACTAGAACGACTCTGTGCACTTGCATAAATTATCGATCATATCTCTCAACATATCTCAGCCTTTGATCCTATTTTCAAAGGTGACAGTTATGAATTATGGAGCATCAAAATGAAAACTCTATTTAAGTCTCAAGACTTATGGGACTTGATAGAAAATGGGTATCCAGATCTAGATGAAGAGGAAAGGTTAAAGGTTAACAAAAAGAAGGACTCCAAGGAACTATTTTTCATTCAACGAGCTATCTATGAAACTGTTTTCTCCATAATTGCAGCAGTAACTACTTCACAAGAAGCATGGATGATTTTGAAAAATGAGTATCAAGGCTCATCAAACGTAATCACAGTGAAACTTCAAACTCTTCGTCGTGACTTTGAAATGTTAGCAATGAAAAACAATGAAACTGTGCAAGATTATTTGTCTAGAGCAACCACAATTGTTAGCCAAATGAAGTTGCATAGCGAGCAAATTACTGATCAAATTGTTGCTGCAAAAGTTTTGAGGAGTTTAACTCCAAAATTTGATCATGTTGTTTGTGAACCGCAAGTGCACGGTTGTCAAAGTGAGTAATAAATCGGTAAGAACTAAGACGTGTCAGGGATTATGAGAAAGTTCAATTCTACACTAGCTAACAATATTTGAAATTAGGTTGAGTGAAATTTTTAGGAAATTAAGATTAATGTAAAGAATTTTTTTAAAAAATTAAATAAATTTCTAAACAACTACTTAATTCAATGCAACCAAAATAGCTATAAATATGACAAATTTATGCAGTAACTAATTAAGAAAAGATTGTAACAATTTACTAATTAAAAGTATTTACTTCAACAGGGAATGACTTTCTCTTAGGGAATGATGTTTTTATCAACCTTAAAATTGAATTAGTTATTCTCCACAAATGAAATATCCTAACCTTGTAGGAGAATTTTAAAAGTAATTAATCATCTTTTCCCAAAGATGAATTAATCTATCTACTCTAGATGTCACTTAGTAATCCCTTACTTAAGTTCTTCCTAGAGTTTCTTAAGTCTCAAATCTTCATTTTCATCTCCTAAGTTTCTTGGGTCTCTCAAGTCACAAGAAAATTCTAGTCAAAATCTCCTTCAATCTTCTGGCAAAAACTTCCTTTTCAAAGGCAAATTTATACCAAGGAAATTTCTAATAATCCAAAAGAAGAACAAATAAACCCAAAGAAAAATCAACAAGTATATAAATATTCATTCATAGATTCAGCAATGTTCAAAATTAAAGCATCAACAAAAATATCAAATCCTTAAGAGAAATTAAGGTTCTAGCTACAAATCATCATGTCAAGCAATCCACAAGCATAAATCCTAAACAAATTCATGAAAGAAATAGATAAAAAACAAAAACACGACTCTCGATCTGCAGTAGGGTAATATGCTCTCCCCTCTCCTTGCATGGCTACTTTGTTCTTTAGTGGAGGCTTCTTGATTTGTAGTGAATGGAGGCTGCACTTTTTGGTTCCATCCGTGAGTGGAGATTGCTATGTTATTGGCGTGGAGCTTGTGTAAGGGTTGCATGAATCTTCTCTTAGAGGCTGCGTCTTAGTTGTTGGAGAGAAGAGTAAGTTGTTTCGATGGAGGCTGTGCTGTAAAAAAATGATTGCGTTAATTAAATATGTTGTTTGGTAGTGGACGTGTTGTGCATGAGTAGAGAAGATGGTTGCGTTAATCTTGGTTGGGTGAATGGCAAAGTTGTGGAATGCTGGAGAGGAATCAAGAGACTGCTACGTGAGTAAGAAGATGGACGACTGCATGTGTTGCTTGAAAGAAAATGAATTGTGGGCTTGGTGTGTTGGTAGATTATTGCATTGAAGTTGTTGGCTGCATGAGTGACTGATAGTTTGAGTGTGGAAACAGCTACGTGGTAAATGAGAGGACTGATTATTGCTTGGATGTGTGTAGCGTGAATGGAAGTAAATGAAGCTATCTACGTATTGTGTGTGTAGGAGGCTTTGGTGATTGGAGGCTGGTGGAGTGGAGGTTACGACCTTGTTAATTGCGTGAATGGGAGTAAAAAATGAGGCTCTCTGCGTTGTTGAGATTGGAGGAGGCTTATAAGGGATGTGAATGGGAGTGGCGTGGTGTGAGTCAAGAGTTGCTACGTGTGTGAAGGCTATGTGTGTATGTCAAAGATTGGAGAGGAATTAGCTGCTTGATTAATTTGAGGCTAGAGCTTGCATTGTGGAAAATTGATTTGCGTGAAATAAAAAAATGGAGGCTTCAAGTGGATGGTTGTCCGTGCATGGAAGTAAAATAGTGGACATCTTTTTGTTATGCCAGCTACATTGTGCTTGAAGTAGCTACTGGAGAGCTACCTAATGGAGGGGCTACTTGCATTGATGTAGAGAATGAGCTGGAATAAATGGGGCCAAGTGGGAGCTTCAAAGCTGCTACATGTATAATTGGAGGATGGAGGGTTGCTTCAGTGTGGGGGCTGCGTGTGTTAATAATGATGTGTGGGGTTTGTTGCACGTGAATGGAATGAATGGAAACAGCTGCATGTGTCAATGAGAGGAGCATTGGAGTGAGGCTGATTTTTCAAAATAACTCCAATTTTTCAAGGTCAATTTCGACAGTGCATAAAAACTAAACAGTGACGATTTCAGAACTCAAATTTTATCAATATCTTTGTCTTTGAGTGAGCTTCAATATAAGACTTGAACCGCTGAATTTCACCATCTGAGTCAAAAGTTATGATCGAAATATCATCAAAAGGTCATTTTGACAATCCAAAATCTAATGCAACTTTTGAAAATTTATTTCTCTTGAATTCTAGCTTAGAAAAAATTGTAATTGGTCCCAAAAAATCCGTCAATGAGTCAAAAATTTAAGTATGAAATTTCAGAATTTTTGGCTAAATCATTCTTGAGATAAAATCCCACAATGACTAAAGGTCAACCTTACTAGAAACCTAAAAATAGTGCAATTCAAGTCTATTTGTTTCATTTATGCATTTGACATCAATGAACCTTGAATAATGTTAAAACATGATAAACCAGCTATAGATGAACATAAAATGAATGTAAATGACTCTAAATTAAGTCCTAAAAATATATAAAAAATGAGTCTATCACATATGGTGGCTGCAATTAAGGAGTCTAAGCATTTCTTTGTTTTTTCATTTGATGAGCTAATGGGTTCTTTGCAAGCACATAAAGTAAGGCTAAGCAGATCACTTGAAAAGAATGAAGAGAGGGATGTCAGGTGACGGGGGATAGTTCAACTTTAAGGAACAAATATGAACAATCAGCAATAAAAGCGCGTGGCAAAGGTGGTTTTTATGGTAGAGGCCATGGCAAAGGTCAAGGTAGAGGGTGGCTAGGAGTTCAGTGTTACAACTGCCATCAATTTGGGAATAGTGCATCAAATTGCTAGAGCAAAGAAAATCAAGCAAGTTTTGCAGAAGAAAATGAAAAGGAATGTAAGTTCATGGTTTTTTCTCATGCTACTAATATGTCAAATGGTATTTGGCTTTTGGACAGTGGATGTTCAAATCATATGTCAAGCATGAGATCACTATTTAAGGATCTTTATGAGTCCTTGAAGATATAACTTACACTTAGGGATAATAACCGAATTCAAATTGAAGGAAAGGGTATAGTTGCTATCACAACAAGCCACAGTAATGTGAAGCACCT
Organism: Erythroxylum divaricatum; assembly: GCA_025434745.1. Taxonomy (NCBI): domain Eukaryota; kingdom Viridiplantae; phylum Streptophyta; class Magnoliopsida; order Malpighiales; family Erythroxylaceae; genus Erythroxylum; species Erythroxylum divaricatum. Next base: position 8,930 of record JANTPM010756595.1, read on the forward strand.
TCATAACGTTTACTATGTTCCTAGTTTGGCACATAATCTATTAAGTGTTAGGCAACTTATGGCTAGTGGTTATTCAATTTTGTTTGATGATGGTGTGTGTCTTGTTAAAGATAAAAACTCTGGTCAGGATATTGTCAATGTGCAAATGACTGAGAACAAAATGTTTCCTCTTGAGGTTTCATGTGTTTACAATCGTGTTTTGGTTACTAGTGTGATGAATGAGTCTCGACTGTGGAATTTATGGTATGGGAATTTGAATTTCAATAGCCTAAAGGTGTTGGGTTAGAAAAACATGATATTTGAGATGCCTAGGATTGATTCGTTTAGTATGTGTGAAGGGTGTATTTATGAGAAGCAGTGTAGGCAGTCATTTCCTTTTGGAAAAGCATGGAGAGCATTTTATTGTCTTGAATTAGTTCAAGATGACTTGTGTGGACCTATAAGAACTTAATCAATCGATGGAAGTCAATATTTTCTGCTATTTATGGATGATTTCAACCGCATGAGTTGGGTGTATTTTTTGAAATACAAATCAGAAGCAACAGGAAGTTTTAAGAAGTTTAAGGCTATGTGGAGAAGCAAAAGTGGCCGCAACATAGTAACACTTTGTACAGACAGAGGTGATGAGTTTCTATCTAAAGAATTTACTACAACTCTTTTGATTTGTACTTAATTTATTTTATTCTAGTTGAAGGATTATATTGACACCTTGATTATAAATCGACTATGAGATTGAATAGTTTTATTGAATTCAATTATGCATACATATTTAGTTAATTCCTAAATTTCACTAATTGTACGTTAGTTTTGGGTTTTGTTGAATAAATGCATATATTTAATAAACCTAAAATAATCTACTGCCAATTAAAAACAACGAGTCTAGAACCGTTTGTTGATTTTAATAAGTAGCAATCGACATAATTTTATTTCCTCGACAAGAAATTTAATCTATGTCGTGGAACTAATTAATATGATTGCAATAAACCATAAACCATATGTTGAATTTGTTGGTTAGAATTGAGTCTTTCTAGATTTTAAGGCTGTCGAAATATTAAATTTTACGAGCTGCCTTTAGGGTTGTTTTCCAATTAGGAAATAATTATTTGAACTGTTCGTGATTACTGTACAATGTAAGGAAAGATTGGTTATTATAGATATGTTCTTAATACTATAACCAATTTATTCATGAATATGTTAAATTATTTTTGCATCAATAATCAATTGTATGAATCAAGGTGGAAATTAATTTCTTTAATTAGAATTCTGATTTATTTGAATTTCAAATCAATTTATTTTTGTCATTTTAATATTGTGTTTTAACATAATTGTTAAACCCCTTTTTTTTACTTAATTGTTTAAAAGAGATAATCCATCATTCCCTGAAAAAATGACCTTACTTCATTGTGTTATGTTAATATTCTGAGTAGGTTAATTATTTTTTGTTAATTTGACACTCACCACAAAAACAAACGAAGTCAAAGTTGACAAACTTTGTTTAGAAAGCATGAAAGATTCTAATATAGAATTATAAGGTAGAGAAATTATAACATTATGTAATGTCAAAATTTTGTATTGAATAAGAATAAAGATATTGAATAAATTCACAAGTCTAGAGAATATGACTACTAATAAAATATTATTTATGAACTTATAATTTTGTAAAATTCAAAATAGAGTTGATATTAAGTTATTGAAACTTCAATTTCATATTTTACTAAAATTTATGTCAAAAATACTCAAGCAATTATATTTTTCATTAATTTTTTCTCTTATATCACTCTAATTAATCAAATTACACCTTTTAAATATTTATACAAATATATATAAATTCTTAACTTGTTAAATTATATCAAATTATAAACATCATAAACTTAAAATTTTAGGACCTTATATTCTCCTTTCCTTGTAATAAAAATTTTCTCTAAAACTCAACTCACGTGAAAGTCCAAAACTTATTACTTGATGTTCCTAAAATATCAGCCACTTGTCTTATTCTCTATTATTAGTTCTTGCAGGTTTGTTTAAATTGATGTCTTTAAGAATTGTTTTTCCTTCGTTATACATTTATACATTGCTTTACTTCATAGGGATGAGGAACTCGATTCCAAGGAGACATAACAAGAAGAAGGCTTCCAAAGCAAAAGCAAATTAAGTTTGGCCAAAGCAACTTCTTGCAGGCTCTCAAATGCTCTGTAGTTGTGAACTTATCTTTTTATGATACCAACTTAGTAGTTTTTTTTTTTTCGGTCCTAGGATTGCCAAAGTTAGACGGATTTGATCTATGGGTTAAGACAGATGGTCACTTAAAAGTTCAAACAGGCTCAGCATACTTGTTAGATTTTGTGTAAAGGAGGTGGCATTTGGGCTTAGTGTCTTAATGAATTATTCCAATCTTGCGGTTTCTACAACTACTGGAGTACAAATTTTGGTGTAGTATTTGATGATATATTGCCTCACCTTGTTGATTGTTTATGGGCAAAGCTCAACTTTGTTTAATGTCCATCCACTCATCTGCTTCAGCAAACTCTTAAACTCCATAAATGAATAGCCAATGTAGACTTGTACCAATTTGAGACCATCATTGGAACAACGTACTTTTATTTT
>JANTPM010761058.1:0-11501 GCA_025434745.1 Erythroxylum divaricatum
GATTGAGGAACCAACTAGGTTACTCACCTGTAACTTTCGAGCTACTGCCTGGAAGTCCCAGCAATATCCGTGGACTGACGATCCAACGGTGCCTCTATAACAATTCAAATGAATTCTCGTCACTAGATGCTCAATCAAAGCAATTCGATAATGCACATGTCTTAATTCAAAACTATACGATGCATGATCATGATTTTCCAGCGCTCTAATCCCATACCGCTATCTCTTGGGTCATAACCCAAAATTTACTATTCACTACGTCAAAGTCATTCACTAAGTCCCAAATTATAACTCCAATTGTCAAAACATAACTCTTAGGTTACACTTGAAGCTGTAATTGACTCTCTTTCGATAATTGCAATCTCGCTAATTAAAATTCGAAATCTCAATCTTTACCACAATTGTAGACCTCTTTCTCTAGTTCATAACGAATCAAGAATCACCTTAATCGGAGTTTTACGCTGAAAGTTATGCCCCAAAAATTAACCTATATCACTTCAGAAAACCGTCGCTCGTCGCGACCACGACCGTCTTCTCCAATCGACCTAACTACCATTCTCACTCTTAAAACCACCATTAACTCACTCCAACTACCTGCACTAACACATTAAAACACCATAAATGCAACAACCACAATAAATACAACATTAAACTCAATAAACTTACCAAATCGAAGAATCGAACGGTAACCCTAATTTTCGAAAATCGCCAACTCCTTCTCCTTCCTTCCACAACCACGATGAACCTTCAATAACTAGCTCAACATCAACATCTCCAACGCTCCAGCAATTCTTTAACCACAATGAAGAGAAACCAACGAAAATCTTTAAGGGGGAAAGGGTGAAATCGTCGACAGGGAGAGAAGAGAAAGGAGAAGGAAATTTGCTTATCTCCAATTTCAAAACCTAATATATATATAAGGGTTGATCTAACTTAAAACTTATAAGACTAAGTCCTCAATTCCATTTAATTTTAATCTCTAAATTCAATAGCTCATCGCAAAAATTCCTAAACTCTCAAATCTATATTTTCCCTTGCCATTGGATCACTTTTCAGTACTGCACACTCAATCGGTCCGATACTCGGAAAATTATGGTCCGGACATATAACTCTAAAAATTCCCGGAAAATTCTCATAATTCCTCAAAAATGTAAAACACTCGATCCTATACTCAAATTTCAATTCTCACTCCAATTCACTATTCAAACTCTATCATTCCGAATTTCTCAATCAAATCACAATTCAGTCAATTTAACTATTCAATTCAAATTATTCCTTAATACTCAATAACTCATATCTCACATACTAATCTCAAAATTCACAATTTAACTCATAATCACAATTTAAATGCTGGAACAATCATGAATGCATGTCACTATGTATGCATGTACAATTAACTCATCTATCACTGATGCAGAGGCAACAATGCACATGCAGTTCAATTTTGAATGCACCCAAAGCTAACCCATCCAAATTACCGATATGCCCATCACATCGGTAACGGGATGTTACATGTATCCCCGAAGATGAAATGCCTGAAATTTTGATGCAATGTTATAATTCACTTTATGCAAGGCATTATGGAGCTAACAAGACTGCACCCCAGATCTTAAAGTGTGGATTCTATTGGATAACCTTGTTCAAGGATGCTCGAGACTTTATGCTAAAGTGTGATAGGTTCCAAAGAGTGGTAAGTTAATTGAATGTTGGGAATGCATTCTAAACTTAGAAGAAGGCTAAGAAGTTGGAAAAGTTAGATAATCCACGATCATAGGAATTGGGTTATTTCCTACGAACGTGGGAATGCTCTTCAGAACTTTTCTAGAGTCTTAACCCATGATCATGGGAATGGGCCTATTTTCAACGAGCATGGGAAGGTTTTCCAGAAGCCTTTTGGAGATTTAACCCATAATTGTGGAAATCACAGGGATTTCCACGATTATAGGATCCTTCGACATAAGATTTTAAAAACTCTCTTTTCTTTATTCTTTCTTAACTTTCTCACTCTCTCTCTCTCTACAATCGAATCTCACTAACCTAAATCTTGGTATTTTTCCATCATTTTCCATCATTAATAACTTCTTTTACACTTATTTCACAATACCCATTCAAGAATACAAGGATTTGGTGAGTTTTTATTCCTTTCTCCCTCTAAAACATGTTTATCCCTCTTTTGCCTATTTTTGCAGATTTTTCTTCTTCAATGGCCCCAAAGAAGCTTGTGCCCCAGAAACTAATAGACCAATTGCACCTTTAAGTCTTTGGAGAAGTTAAAACTGATATGGTGGCTTTCACGCCCCATTTCTAATTTTTTCGGAGCTCCATTTTATAGAGCACTAAAATCCTCAAACGAGTACTGCTATTGAAAACAAAAAGGGCAAGAATGCAACCACGTCTCAACCTTCCACCTCTCAAGCACCTCTGGAGTCCTAAGAAGAAGCAGTTGAAGAGGAACAAACAGTAGCAGCATATGTTAGTTTGGTTATTTGTTTGCTTGGTTGATGTTATGTTTGATGTTTTGATTTCCTTTTATGGTTGCCTTGTCATGTTAAGGATAATGTGCTATCCAAGTGTGAAGAGGTGACATTTGCTTTGTCAATTGCATTGTTGTAGTTTGTTTTATTTACTATTTGCATTTTGTTAATTAGGATGCATGTTTTAGGTTTATTAGGTTATTGTTTTGTGTTAAGCAATGGAACCACACTTGAATTATTTTGATGTGCTTTGCCATGAGATTCTGTCATGCTAATTGGAATGATATTGAATGCATACTTGAACTCAGATAAGACTAGTTGAGTAAAGAGTGACTCATCTTAAGTGATGAAAAGTAGTTGGTTCCATAAGCTTATTCAAAACGTGACATTTGAGCAATAAGGTAGTGTTGAGATGTATAATGAATTTTCATTTGAAACAATGTGAGGATTGAGCTTATATGACTCCATCTATAGTCATCTTATTTCTTTGAGTATGTGATGCCCCTTTAGGTTACTACCTTCAAAACTTTCTCTGAATCAGTTTGATTTTACTAGATGCATGCTTAATAGAAATGATGAAGGCCCTTTTTGTGGTAATCCTTGGCTTAAATGACCTACCCTTATTATTATCCCTTATTAGCCCTGTTAGCCTTAACGCTTTTATTTCTTAAAAACACATCATATTTCAAAACCTGAAACCTCATTAGCCTACCCATTCACAAGCTTAGTAAATTATTAAGTGATGTGCTAGTTTGAGATTTTTGGTACAAATTTTTTCTTTCCAAGATGAGCTGAGTTATACTTCTACTCTTCAATCATATTGTATCTAGTTACTATTTTGTTTATTTCTTCTTCAATTATATTAGAATAAAAAAAGAAGAAGAAGAAGAAAAAAAGACAAAAAGAAAGAACATTTTGATAACATCAATAAGTGTGAAGTAGTAGTATATTTACATTTGTATATATTATAATATGTTTTGTATCCTTTTGTTCAATTATTACTTTATGCATGTTTGTGTTAAACCCTTTACCTCTTTTAACCCACCTTAAACCTTACCACATTACAACCCGAAACAAGACCTTTTGATATATTTATGCAAGTAATCATTATAGATGAGAATTGGTGTATTAGCAAGCCTATGGTAGTGTAGTTTCCTATAAGGAGCTTGACGAAACACTAACCATCAAACAATTAAGAGAAATGAGTGAAACTGTGAGGAAGATTCATTATGTGTTTATACTTATCTTTGAGTGATGGTGCCATAAATTGAGTTTGTTTATGTACACTAATGAAAAGTAGTCATGATATGTGTAATAGCTTGATACTTGAGTTGTCTAAACTTTGAGGGATTGCATGTTTTGATCTTTATGAAAATGAAGTGATGGAATTGATTGGTTGTGTTTGATTTTGCTTGAGGACAAGCAAGGATTTAAGTGTGGGGCAGTTGATAGTTATGCATTAGCATGTGATTTTCTAAGTATTTGATATGTGTTTCTTAGATTATACGTTAATATTATTGTGTTTTAGGACTTATTTTGTGTGTTTTTGTTTAGTTTGATCTTTATGGTTGTTCTTTTGTGTTTGATGTTGATTTATGGTAAGAATGGATCATTTTGGTGTAGGAATGGAGGGTGAACACCTTTGTGATTGAGCTAGGGACTAAGAGAAGGGAAGAGAAGTGGAACTTCTGAAGAACAAGAACCGACGATCGTGGGAAATGACATGTTTCCCATAATCGTGGTAAATCTATGGAGAAAGTTTTTGTGACATTAACCCATCGTTGGATGCTTAGCCCAAAGAGTCATGCAAGTTTCACTTATTTTTTAGGGTTTTATGATATATAATGACATAGAATCCTGAGAGTCATCAGAGGGTCATGGAACTTGCTTCTTGGAGCTAAAAAACATAATGAGAGCCTAGAGATAAGGGAGATTCAAGGTTTCATTCTTGATTGGGCAAAGAGCACCCCGTCATCCAGATTTTCCAGATTAGGTAAAAAATAAAAGGAGTTATCCCATGCAGTCTTATTTCAATTTCTTTCTCTTTTAATATGTTTATCATGGATTCTTTGATTGTTGTGGATATTATGGATGTTACAATTGGCTAAAACAATTTTTAGGGTTTGTTTTTGAGCTATTTATGAACCTTTGGATATTAATTTAATAATATACATATTTGTGTTATTTATTGTGCTTAAACCTTACAATAAACCGAGAGAGTGAGCTTGGTAATTTGTGTTAATTGTATTACGAGAGTTAACGATTAATAAACCTATAAGTAACAAGTTATTAATTTATTAGGAAGAGATTTCAACAGATCAATACACTGCCTATAGGATGGCTTCATATCTAGTTGAATGTTTAGGAAAGGCTTGACACATCGAGAGATTCCAAAGTTAATTATAATTTTTTTAACTAGTGACATTTAGTTACACCTTAAGAGAGGGTAGCTAGAATTTTAGGAAATCTTGGGCCAAGCATAAATTGAATCAATTAATCAGAGGGGAGCAAATAGAGATAATGACAAGTTCTAATGTTTAATCTTGATTTACTTCAAGTCTTAGTTTACAATTTTGGTTGATTGCATTGTTCCCTGATACTTTTAGTTTGTTTTTATTTTATTTATCTTTTAAAATTTGATTGAAATGATTTCTTAAACAAAGAATAACCTAAATTAAGCGGTGGCTAAGCACAATGCTCGTGCGATCTATATCTGCTTTTAACTACAAGAACAATCCGAATATTTGCAATTTTGAGCATAAGATTAGTAGTGTGTTTTGCATTCAACAATCATGGGCCATTATTTTGGCCCGAATGCCTTCCAAAATCCTTTATTCTTCGATATTGACCTTGAAACACTAACAACACATCAAGATGCCTAAAAAATATAACATAAGCTCAAACGTTTATACCAACACATAAAATACTTAAAACACAAATAATTAACACAATTCTAACCTATACACATACTAAATAATCAGATTTATAGATAAACACATATTAAACTATGCCCTAAAACACGATGCAATTTACGCTTATCATAGAAGGAGTAGGAATGGTTAGAGTAAGGAAGGCTATAAAAAATCTTACTCTTCTTGTTTGCTCCCCATCACTTGAGGAATATTTTTCTTTTTTTCTTCTTCTTTTTCTTCGTTGTTCCCTTCTTCTTCTTTCTTTTCTTCTTATTCTTTTTTTCCTTCTTCTTATCCACTAAAGTTAAATACAAATTATTATTTGGATGAGGGTTCGTTGTTTTTAGAGGAAGAGTCTGAATCTAATTATAAGGATAACATAGCCAAAATTTACCTTTTTCTTTCCTTTAAAGTTTCCTAAAACTGTGTTTATGAAGTTTGGGGCTTATAGGAAATAGAGATAGGCTCAATAGGAGTGCTCAAAGAGCCTACTATTGGAGATAGAGAAGAAAACTCAAAAAAGAGAGTTTGTTCATGGCTAGAAGTTGAAACCACAATCTTCTTCTGACCTTTTGATTTCATTTTTTTCATTGAGGTTGGAGGAAAAATAGAGAGAAGGCAGAAAGTGTAGGAGCAGATAGGATAAATAAAGAGAAGGAAAAAGCATAAAGTTTAGGAGTAGAGAGGAAAAATAGAGAGAAAGTAGAAAGTTTGGGTGTAGAGAGGAAAAACAAAGAGAAGGTAGAAAGTTAGGGTGCAAAAGAAACGACGCTTTTGAGAAAGATAATGTTTATGATTATGAGTATAGGTAATCGTACATGCCAAAAGAGGAATTTTGATCATTTGCATCTCTTTTGTCAGTTCCATACAGCTGTTTTTTAGAACTACACACTCTGTTTTAAAAGATGAAATGATGCCATGAATGATTTCTTTTTTGGGACATGTGTAATTTTCTCTATTAAACCAAGAGGAGTCTTCTAAAATGAGGGGATTTTTTAAACTAGAAGGAGACTACTATACTAAAAAGAAGTCTAGAACATAAAGGGAGCCTTCTAAAGAAGAAGGATCATGCTAATGTTAGCAAAGAGAAGTAGCATAGAAAATTCAAACACATATAATTTTAGATACTTTGCACATACTAAGCTCATTTTTAACACACAAAATCTATCTTCAAAAAGTGATTTATTGAAGATATTAGCTATTTGATTTTCAGTATTAACATGCAAAAGATAAATGATACCTTCTAAAACAAGATCTTTAAGAAAATGATGTTCGATTTTTGTATGTTTAGTTATAGAATGATGCACAAGATTTTTAGAAAGATTTATTGTATTTAGAACAGTTTAGAAAAAAGTCCTAGAGTTGATGTTTCATCCATAAGATTTGAGCACAACAATTAGCAGTTGCTATATATTCAGTTTCAGTTGTTGAAAGCTATATGCGATTTTGTTTCTTCCAAGGCCAAAATACTAGACATTTTTTAATAAATTATCAGTGACCACTTTTTCCTTTTCGATCAACTTTATTACTTACATAATTTGCATCACAATAGCCAACTATGTTAAAAGAAACAAATTTTTGGATACCATAAACTAAAATCCATATTTTCGAAAAGATATTAAAATATCCTCTTGACTATTTGAAGGTGACTATCTTTGGGATTTGATTGAAAGCGTGCACAAAGACATACACTAAACATAATATTTGGTCGTGAGCTTGTAAGATATAGTAGTGACCTAATCATTCTTCTATACTTTGTTTTATCCATAGCCTTGCCTTCATCATCCATATCAAGTTTAGTTCCAGTATACATAGCAGTAGCCATCAATTTGGCATTCTCAAAATGGTACTTCTTGATAAGTTACTTTGTGCATTTGTTTTGGCCAATGAAGATACATTATTTTCCTGATTTCTAATCTGAGAAAGAATGATAGTTCTTCCATCATGCTTATTTCAAACTCCCCCTGTATTAATGCTGAGAATTCTTCACAGAAAGATTAATTAGTAGCACCAAATATTATGTCATCAATATATATTTGCACTATGATAAATCATTCTTTTTCTTTCTTAATGAATAAGGTTTTATCTACCTTTCCTCTTTCAAAGTTATTCTCAATTAGAAAATTACTTAACCTCTCATACCATGCTCGACGAGCCTGTTTTAGAGCACACAGGGTTTTTGTTAACTTCATCATGTGACTAGGATGATTTTCATCTTCAAAGCCTGGAGGTTTCTTAACAATCACTTCTTTGTTAATAAATCCATTTGAAAAAGCACTTTTGATGTCCATTTGGAACAATTTGAAGTTTCTATAACATGCGAAGGTAAGTAAAATTCTAATCGATTTTGTTATAGCAATAAGTGCATAAGTTTCATGAAAATCATTACCTTCCTGTTGATTATAATATTGAGTTGCAAGTCTAGCTTTGTTTCTTACCACCTTACCATTTTTTTTGAGTTTGTTTCAAAATACCAAACGAGTTCCAATGACTAACTTGTTTTGAGGATGAGGTACTAGATTCCAAATTTTGTTTTTGTCAAACTAATTAAGTTCATCTTTCATTACTGAAACCTAATGTTCATCAGTAAGAGCCTTTTTAATGTTCTTTGGTTTTAATTGTAAGAAAAGGGCAATAAAGTTGTTCTTAAAGTAAGATCTAGTTTTTAGACTTTTAGAAGGATCTTACATAATATATTGATAAGTATTTTAAACTCTCAATTCTCTTAGTGTTTTTCTTTGCATAGACTCCTGCTGAGAGGAAGGAGTCTGTTTAATCTTGGCTTTAGAAGGACCTTCTAGGTCTTGTGATTTTGAAGGTACTGTAGGTGAAGTCAATGTATCTTTAGGAACCAAGGGATGCTCTTCATCATCTAAATCAGCTGCTATTGTTGAAGGTAGAGCTTCATAAAAATACTACATATATTGATTCTTCTATCTTCTTTGTTTTTTTGTTGTAAACTCTAAATCCTTTACTAACGGTATTGTAGCCCAGAATGATAGCTCTATCTGATCTCCCATCCAACCTTCTAAGGTTGTCTTTCCCATTATTTAGAATGAAGCATTTTTAAGCAAATGCTTAAAAGTAAGCAACATTTGTTTTTCTTCCGTTCCACAGCTCATAGACAGTCTTTTTCAAAATAGTTCTTATAAGACACCTGTTGAGTATGTAACAAACAGTGGAGAGCACTTCTGCCTAACAACCATAGGGTAGGCCACTTTTACACGGCATTATCCTAGCTATATCAACTAAGGTCCTGTTCTTTCTCTCAAGGACACCAATTTTGCTGAGGAGTCCTTGGGCAAGAAAAGTTGTGAGTCATACCATTACTATCACAAAAATCTTCAAATTTTCTGTTATCAAGTTCTCCTTCATGATTGCTCCGAAGTGAAGTAATGCAGTATCTTATTGCGATTTGAATTTTTCTACAAAAATTCTAAAAAACTTCAAATGCATCATCTTTGTTTGATAGGAAGTAAAACCATGTAAATCTAAAATAATCATCTAATAAAACAAAACCATAATGTTTACCTCCAAAACTTTGATTCCTAGTGGGACTAAATAAATCTACAGGCATAAGTTTAAACGGTTGTTTAGTAGATATAATATTTTTAGGAGGGAAGCTGCTTCTGATTTGTTTTCCTTTTAAACTAGCTTCACAAACCTAATTATTCTCGAACTTCAGATTAGGTAGTCCTCTCACTAGCTCATTTTTGGACAATTTTGATAAGATGCTTATGCTAAATAAGTGAATCCTTTTCTAGAGAAACAAAATATTTAACACTTTTTGAAGACATGTCTTCTAGTTAAGCACAGTATATGTTTTGATTTCTATAACCAACGAATACGATATTATCATTATGATTTTTGACTATTTCATAATGAGATGCATAGAAAATTACTTTATAACCTTCGTCATATAATTGACTTACACTTAAACGGTTACATTTCAAACCATTAACATAAAGGACATTATCAATAAAGGTAGAGTCAAAATCACCAATTTCATCAATTATGGTTATCTTTGCTTTATTTTTGTCAATGAAGACGACATTACCCCAGTCTTTCCTTTCAATATAATTGAAATGTGATATGTTACCTGTCATCTATCTCAAACATCCATTTTCAACTATCCATTGATTTTCTGATGTCTCCTTTTTGAAGCATATCTATAGAAAAATATTATCTTATTTTAGATACCCAAATTTTTCTGAGTCCTTTCAGGATAGTAGCTTGACCTTTCGATCTCTAAACATACATTTTACAAAGTTTACAAAAATGACTAATATGACTATGTATACCGCAGTAGAAACATAAAACAGATGAACGGGAATTGCTATAATTTCTACCATATGTCAAGTTCTTGCTATTTTGACTATAGCTACTGTTGGATTTAACAAAGAAGTTCTTGTATGACCTAACATTATTATTTTCATTGTAGCCTATTCCAACTATATCAAAGACACATTTTCCACTACCAAGTAATACATCAAAGTTATTCCTTCCATCAACAAATTTTGTAAGATCTTTTTTCTAGAGATAAGATCTTTCCTGTACATTTCTCTTTCTCAAGTTCTAGGGTGAAAACCTTTTCTTCTAGCTGTCTCACTTTGTCAGCGTCATTCTCAAGCAAAGTATTTTCCAACTTGGCTAATCTTTCTTCCATAATTTATTTTCAGTAACCTTTTTCTTATAATCAACTTCAAGAGGAGTATGTTTGATCGCCAAACTCTCATTCATATATTCTAATGATTTAATCTTACTTTTCAGAGATGCTTCATTATTCTTATACTTCTCAACTTCTTCAAAATAATTTACCATCAACCTTTTGTATTGATTATGTAATTCATGATATGCATTTTTCAATTCATCAACTTCAATATCAAATTCATAATAATATACCTTATCATAAACTAATTCAGCCATGAAGTAAACATTGTTGACTTCTTCCAGCTCTTTTTCTTCAAAGTTTTTTAAGTCCTCATCTCACTAGACTGCAGTCAGTTTCTGGGTTTTTTGTTCTCTGACTTGGCTTTTTGAAGAAGAGGACATTCAGGTCTTGTGTGTCCAGGCTTCTTGCAGTGATAGCATATGATTTGATTATTTTTTGTATTGCTACTACTGTTGCTGTCTTTTGAAACGAATTTGTTGTTCCTATATTTTTTGTTTCATTCTCTTCTCCTCATCAATTTCTTTTTATAAAAACAAATATACTTTCTAAGCATGAAGTTGAAATTATCATCTCCATCTATTTACAACTCGGTGTCACTTTCATCATCATTTGATTCATCAGTTACTTTTAGTGCCATTCCTTTTCTTTTTGAGGATCCTTCCTGTTGGACCCCGATCTTTGAGTGAAGATTTGAATTATGAAAATGAAATTTAAGGAGTATTTTGTGTATGTATTGTATAATAGATGACTTAAACTTAGAAGATATTGATAAGAAAAGAAATGACGTGATTTTGATATCTTTGGGGTTTGGAATAAATTTAGATTGGTTATGAATGTTCAAGTGGATGAGTTGATTGAAATGAAGTTAAATGGCAAGAATTAAAAAAGAAAAAGTGTGAAAATTTGAAGAATTTAGAAAGTTTGACTTTTGGGGATAAATAGTGATAAAAGTTTGACTTTTGGACCATTGAGAGTTGACTTTTGATTCAGGCATAATTTGATAAAATGGTCTACATGAAACTTGTAGATATCGGAAGTGAAAGTTATGGTCAGTCAAAGTTTAGGTGTGTTATGGGTTGATTTAAGTATAGCTGAATCTTTGACTGAGAAATTGACCTAGTTAGAGGCGGAATTAGCCTTTAAGTGCTTCATAAAAGTTGAAGAGTTTGATTTGATCTTTAAATTGATATAAAGTATGCAATTGTTGGATCAAGGAATAATAAGTTATGATTTTTACAAGTTTCTGTTATGATTTTAGAATGATTATTCGAGGATAGAACCTTTGACTGACAAATTGACTTCCTTAGAGGTCAAATTGATTTTTTTTATTCTTCATGAAAGTTGTAAATGACTTTTTGATCTTCGTATCGATATAAAATATGACATGATTGGAGTTTGGAGTTGAAAGATAGAAATTTTCAAAGTTGAGGACTTTGTTTAAGT
>JANTPM010761675.1:0-11495 GCA_025434745.1 Erythroxylum divaricatum
GAGATTCTTTAGGATCTGCTTGAAATCTTGCACACAAACAAACACTAAATAGTATATCAGGTCTGCTTGTAGTGAGGTAAAGTAAAGAACCATTCCTCTGAAAAGGGTTTGATCAACCTTCTTACCTACTTAATCCTTAGATAAAAGGATTGAAGGATGCATAGGAGTTGACATAGGTTTGACCTTCTCCATTTATATTTGACTAACAGTTCTTTGATATATTTCTGTTGATGAATAAAAATATTCTCTTCAGTTTGCTTAATTTGTAAACAAAGAAAAAATTTCAATTCACCCATCATACTCATTTCAAATTCACTTTTCATAAGATTTTCAAAACTAGAGCATAACTTCTTAGAAGCTGCACCAAAAATAATATAATCTATATATATTTGTACTACAATGAAATCATTTTTAATACATTTTCTAAACAGAGTGTTGTCTACTTGTCCTCTAATAAAGTCATTTCTAATAAAAAATAAACTTAGACGATCATACCAAGCATAAGGTGCTTGTTTTAATCCATACAAAGCTTTATGAAGTCTATAGGCATAATCTGGTTTATCAGTGAACTTCTTCATCTATAAAACCATTCAAAAAGGCACTTTTCACATCCATTTGAAACAATTTTATATCATTACAAATAGCATATGCAAGCAAAATCCTAATAACTTCTAGTCTAGCTATAGGAGCATAGGTTTCATTATTATAGTCTATTCCTTCTTGTTAATTATAGCTTTGAGCTACTAATCTAGCTTTGTTACGGTTTACTCTTCTTGATTCATCTAGTTTATTTTTGGATACCCATCTGGTTCCTATGATAGACTTATTGGGTGGCCTAGGAACTAAAGAATAACTTTGTTCCTTGTAAATTGATTTAACTCCTCTTGCATGGCTAAAATCCAAGCTTCATCTTGAAGGGTTTCATCAATTTTCTTAGGTTCTAATTCAGAAACAATAGCTACATTTACCCTCTTCTAAATTTAGACCTAGGTCTCACTCCTTCTGATGTTTCACCTATAATCAGGTTTTTGGGTGAGAGGATTTATACTTCCAATCTTTTCTAAGACTAAAGTTTTCAGGAATATCTTCTACCTTATCAGGTGGATCAATTGGTGGTGACATTTCTAGGTTATCAACCAAGGGAACAAATAAAGTTTCGTCATCCGAATCGTCTCTTCATCTGGATGAGAATCATCATCAAACTTAACATGGATAGATTCTTCAACAGATTAAAAAAAAGATTATAAACTCTATAAGCTTTAAACGACATCAAATATCCTAGAAAAATTCCTGGATTGATCTTAGAATGAAATTTATCCAATTTCTTTTGTATTTAATATAGTGCATTTGCAACCAAAAGGATGGAAGTAAGAGATATTTTTCTTTCTTCCTTTCCATAACTTATATGGAGTTTTATTTAAGCTAGGTCGTAAAAATACTCTATTTTGAATATAACAAGTCATATTTACAGCTTCTGCCCAGAGATAATTAGGAAGATTCAATTCACATAGCATAGTCCTTGCCATTTCTTGAATCGTACTGTTCTTTATTTCTACAACTCCATTATGTTATGGAGTTCTAGGAGCAGAGAAATTATGAAAAATTCCATTCTCTTAACAAAACATTCTAAATTTTTTAGTTTTAAATTCTCCACCATGATCACTCCTAATTCCAGCAATAGAAATTCCTTTTTCATTTTGTAACTTTTTGGATAGAACTTTAAAGCACTTAAGAGATTCATCTTATGTGATAAAAATAATATCTAACAAAATCTAGTGAAGTCATCAACAATTACAAGACCATACTTCTTTCAAACAAGACTTATTGTTCTGGTTGGACCAAACAAATCTATATGTAACAACTCTGGAGGTCTAGATGAAGCTACAAGATTTTTAAAAGAAAAAGATATTTTAACTTGTTTTCCTTTTTGATAACTCTCACAAAAGAAATCTTTGTTAAAACTTATTTTTAGTAATCCTCTGACCAAATCATGTCTAACCAACTTGGAAATATGTTTAACACTAACATAACCTAGATTTTTATGTCAAATCAGTTTTTCCTCATCTGTTGATATAAAACATGAAATATTTTGACTTTTCAAATCATCTAAGTTAATCTTAAAGAGATTGTTTCGTCCCTTGGCCAAAAAAATATGAAACCTCCTTATTTTTGACTACACAAGAATTTTGATTAAAGGATACTTCAAAACCAGAATCACATAATTGACTTACACTAATTAGATTATGCTTTAAGCCTTCAACTAGCAGAACATTAGCAATAGACGAAAAAGAATCTTTACCAATTTTGCATATTTCAACTATTTTGCCCTGCTAGTTGTCTCCAAAAGTTATTGATCCTCCTTGATTATTTTGGAGGTCTAAGAACATAGACTTTCTTCCTGTCATATGTCGCAAGCATCCACTATCTAAGTATCATTGGTGCTAGTTGCTTTTCCCAAGAAAGGAGATTTGTAGTATATATTATATCCTTCTTAAGTACCCATATTTTCTTGGGTACTTTAGGGTTAGCCTTACAATTTTTCATCGAATAATAAGAATATTGTTTCTTTTTCTTTCTATTAGGAACAAAACTCTTATTATGACAAACATTACTATTATTAAAACCTAAACTACTCTTATCATTTGGATGTCTATATCTTCCAACCAAATCATTCATCATTTTTGTACTTTCAATAAATGTTGATAAATCTGGTGAGAGACTGTTAATCCTTTGTTTTAGTTGATTAATTTTCACATATCTATCTATAATTACTTTCTTTTTCATATCGTCTACTTATTTCTTAAGGCAGATGTTTTCTTTTTCTAAAAGTTCTGTGTTCTTCAAATTTTCAACAAATTTCTTTTTTCAATATCCTATATTGTTTTAAGATAGCATGTGAATCTTCTAACAATTCTAAATAAGCATCTTGAGGATCATTAAATTTAGAAATTACCAAGCATATATTTGCTTGTTCTGATGTTTCTGAGTCGAATTCAGATTCAAACAAAGCCAGATCTTCCCATATTGCCATCATTCTATTTTTGTTTTCTTTACTTTTCTTTTGATTTCTTTTGAGCAACGGGCATTCAGAATTGTAATGCCCTAGTTTATTGCATTCATAATAGACGATAGAACTTTTCTCAGTCTTTGAATCATCTTTGCTATTCTTCTTAAAAGAGAAGTCTTTATTTCCCTTTGATTTCTTTTTCCACATCCTCCTAATCTTTCTTAAAATGAAGGATAGTTCATCATCATCTTCACTTGAATCTTGATCAGATTCACTAGCATCATCATTCTTTCTTTCTTCAATCTTTAATGCTTTTGAAGATGTGCTTCTATTTTTCTATATCTTCTAATTCTTCTGACCAGCCTCTAATGCAATAAATTTATCTCTTCTGGGTTTATCTTCTGCATCAAGCTCTTCTTTATAAATTTTTAGTAGACCAAGCAATTCATCTAGCTTCAGCTTACTTAAATTCTTGGCCTCTTGTATTGCCGTTACTTTGGGTCTCCATCTTTTTGGAAGACCCCTAAGAATATTTTTGTCATGATCTTGATTATCATAGATTCTCCCAAGAGCTTTAAGTCTATTAACAATTGTTTGGAATCATCCAAACATCTGATCAATAGTCTCATCATCTTTCATCTTAAACAGCTCATACTGATGAACAAAAATACTAATCTTGAACTCTTTCACCTGATTTGTGCCTTCATGTGCGATGACTAATGTGTCCCACATTTCCTTTGCAGATTCGCATCCATGAACCTTATCATATTCACTTCTGCTTAGAGCACAACTTAAAAATAACTTGGCCTTTGAGTTTAACTGAAATCGAGCTTTCTAATCAGCTGACCATTTGTTAGGAGAGATGATATTGCCTTCGTCGTCTATTGTTGTATATGGACCATTCTCAATGATATCCCAAAGATCAATATATGTGGATTATATAAAGAGCCGCATCTTGTCCTTCTAATAATGATAATCTTCACCATTGAATACATGTCCTCACTCTGTAATAGTGTTTCTTAAAAACCTTGCTCTGATACCAATTGAAGCGAATCATTTGTTAATATAGAAATCATGTATAATATGTAGAACACAAGAAAAGGGGGTTGAATTGTGTAAAATCTTCAGAGATATTAATTTTTAGAAATTTCTTGAATTTCTTTACAAATTCAGATGATCACAAAACGATTCACTTAAATCGATGAGTAATGCAATCGCGAAAATTATTATCTACTCTTCTAACAACAAGAAAATTAAAAAGATAAGGGTAAGAGAGTATGACATCGTGATTTTATACTGATTCACCCTTAACCTTGGGCTACGTCCATTCCTCAAAGTTTGTGTAAGATTTCACTATACTCTTCAAAGTTACAAATATTCTTTCTACACTTGCAGAGCCTCTTCAGGTCTCTCTCACAAAGTATTCTTTATTTGCTTCCTTATCCTCTCTAGGCTCTAACCTTTCTTTCATTTGGAAAGATATTGTTTGAGCTTCACGTTACAGATGTATTCGCTCTCTTTCTTTCGCACTTGAGTACAAAGTTTCTCTAAGTATTGTACAATCAAATTTTCTCTCTTGTATTGTATCTTGTTGTAATCGTTGTTTAGTTTATGACTATAACTAGTATTTATAACCTAAGTCTTCAACTATCTTATTGAGAAAACTGCTTCTTGAATCTTCTAGAAACCGTTATTAGTTGAGTCCTGTAACTAACTCCAACTAACTAACTGATTGACATTCTAGAATTGTCTGCTACTATGCTTTGTCTGGAGTTGTGCTTCGTCTGGTGCCGCGCTTCGTCTAGTGTCTAAGACGCTTTGTCGTATAAGTAATTATCATCTTGAGTTGACCTTTATCGTCTTGTGTTGGCCTTCTGTATCTTCTTATGTTGACCTTCTGTATCTTTTGATGTTGACTTTCTGTATCTTCTTATGTTGACCTTCTGTATCTTCTTACATTGACCTTGTATCTTCTTATGTTGACCTTCTGTATCTTCTTATGTTGACCTTGTGTCTTCTTACATTGACCTTTTGTATCTTCTTATGTTAACCGTCTTGAACAGACCATTTTAAGTCTTAAGTATCGTCTTGGTTTGACGATTTGTGTCACTTACATTTTTCTGCGCAATTAACAAATTCATCAAAACAGTTCACATACTTCTATGATTATTATTATTTGATTTTCATCAAAATTAAAGAAGTGAAGTCTTCTTTGACTTAACATCTAAATCTGTAACCAATGCATACATCTCACATCTAAATCTGTAACCAATGCATACATCTCATTATCATAAGTTAGATAGTTTAAGGTTGCCTCACTAAGTTTCTCATGAAAGTATGCAATTGGTTTCTTATCTTTCATCAAAACGGTCCCGATTCCATCCCTAATCGCATCAAACTCTATCTCAAAAGGGTTACCAAAGTTGATTAAAGCTAAGATAATTGTTGTATTAAGTTTCTCTTATAATAATTTAACTGCCCTCTCTTGCTTACTAACCCCCAACCCTATTTAAATACTACACTAATTTTAACTATCTCAGCTAATGGTGTTATAATGGAGCTAAAATCCTTAACAAATCATCTATAGAAACTAGCCAACTTGTAGAAGTTCTTAACATCACTAAATGACCTAGGGTTAGCCATTCCTCAATTTCCCTCACATTTTCCTTGTTAATCTTTATTCCTTTTTCACTCACTACATAACATAAAAACACAACCTGATTAGTGAAAAAAAACATTTTTTAATTTACATATAATTACTCTTACCTAAATACATTCAACACTTTATTAAGATGTTCAATATGCTAATCAAGTGATTTACTATAAATAAGAATGGCATCAAAGGAAATAGTTATAAGCTTGCCAAAGTAATTAAGCATGTTAAGGTCTTTGGCTCCATTATAATCAGATTTATTATATTTGTTTCTTTTAATTGCCCTTATATTATCCAATTTATTTATGATAAATAAAATCACTTTAGACCCTATTATTCAACATTAGGGAGAGGGATAGACAAATCAAAAGGATACCAAAACCACGAAGGAAGTTGTTAAGCTTTTATACTATAAAATTTAACAAACTTTGGAGAAACTAGTTATTATTACAACCTCATTTTCCAAACTGATCCTAACAAACTTTTATTCACGTAATTTCTCATTAAGCATATTCACACACCGGTTATGTTCTTTTACTACAGTCTACACATCAGTCGTTTGGCCCGAGTTCATGTTGGCCAAAACCATCTTAAGAATAACCGCATTAGCATAAGTTCCATCTAGAGTATTAGGTAACCCCAGTGACTTCAAGGCAAGGTGAGCTGCCTTCTGCCTAGAAATCATCATCCCTCCAAAAGTTAGTCCTTGCATGCATTACCAATAATAAAATTTAATCATGGACAAAACTACATGAATCTTCAACAATTATTTGAACATAAATCGATGCTAAGCCAATAACATATTAGAAATACAACTTGTACTTTATTGTTCTTAGAGAGCCATCAATTTCAACAACTTGCATGCTAATAACGATCATACCAGGAACTATTTCTTTGGAAATATTGACTATGGCATCTTCAGTATCGCTCATATCTAGATCTTTCATCTCTAGATTGTTTGAAATAATGCCAATGTTCTTGAGCCTCTTGGCACCCATAACACCAAAGGTCCATCATGACCACAAGAACTCACCACCACCTAGCTCCATCATATTGGGGTCTAAGCAAGATTCTGTATGTCAAGGTTCATCTACACCAGAGCCTAGTTATTCACCACTCCACCCACTTTTCCAATATTCACTATCAAGTCCTCTATATCCACAATGTTGAATAGCTTCACATTAGGCTAGGCAAGGAGCTTGCTCATGATAGTGGAGGTGAAGATCACAATATGCTTGATTACTACATAGTTATCTTGTTCATCATATTCGATTCCAAAGTAAATAGGTACAATGATTTTATTGATAGCATGACAATCCACACACATACTCCATGAATTGTCTTTCTTTAGCACCCATAAGACTGGAACTTCTATATACTAGATGATTAGGTAATTATTCTCCCATAATCAAATTGATTTGATGTTATACTCCTTGTTTAGATGGTAAGCCTCTTAACACATCTTCTTAGAATAGATCATCATAATTTTGCAAAACAGAAATAAAAACACTAGGAAAATTATGGTTATGAAGATATTTATGGGATAAATAAGCTTCTTTGTAAAGGAAAAGTAACAATTGGTGCTTAGCTAGAAATTCATCTCTCACATGCCCCACTCTCATAACCATGCTTACTCCTTTTTCCCTTGTGTTTATCTCTTACAAAAGTGTTTCTTAAGTGTTTAAAGTTTCCCAAGGTTTTTGCACTCATTTCTGACCACTCTTTTCTCTCAAACTCATTTGATTAGTGTTGTGGATTTTCAATTGGTCTTCATAAACATACTTTGGTGAAAGAGAGGCAAGAGTGTATTTCATATAATTAATGGTGAATGAATAACAATTCTTGTAACAATTATGGATTGTTCACGTATCAAAATATCATGGACGCCCCAACAAAATATATTTTTCTTGCACAGACACTATGTCAT
Organism: Erythroxylum divaricatum; assembly: GCA_025434745.1. Lineage (NCBI taxonomy): Eukaryota > Viridiplantae > Streptophyta > Magnoliopsida > Malpighiales > Erythroxylaceae > Erythroxylum > Erythroxylum divaricatum. The sequence continues at coordinate 7,588 of JANTPM010761675.1, forward strand.
ACAAAACTTCATCCTTGTGCCTCCTAATTTAGAACATCATTAACACTTGTCTAGACATTTTCCCCTTGCCCAATTTATTAAGAAATTGCAGATTATAGGTTATTAAATATTTAGTAGTTATTAGCCCCAATTTTTGAGCCAATTTAATACTTATAACATTTTAGTAGATTCCTCTATCAATAATCAAGTTGCAAATTAGATTGCTAACAAAAAAGCCTTATATGGAATATGTTCTCCTGTATTGGTTTACATCATCTTCATCTTCTCTAATCTAAATACGTAAGGCCCTTCTAATCACCAATAATATCCCTTTCATTGGTTGCTTAATTTTTTTCCTTATCATCATTTTGCTCAATATCCTTCAATTTGGGCATGTTGGCATAATCTTCATCTTCACTTTTAGAAATGAATTCTTTATTCTTAATTTTCATTAGCTACCTTGTTTGGACACCGAAAGGCAATATCCTTTTTCTTGTGCATTAGAAGTATTTGATACCTCGCATCCTTGAATTTGAAGAGAAGTTAGCCTTATTTTTCTCCCCTTGATTTTCTTTCATCTTTGGTGTTTCAAATTTGTTATTTAGAGATTTATCTTCTTTTGTACTCCATAACTTGCTTTGAGAGGTATTTCTAGCATTAGAAAAAATTACATGACTAGTGAACTTCTTTTTGAGCTGTCTCTTAATAGTCATTTCCATATGGACTGCATCCTCTAATTCTTAATAATGTTGCAACACCATAACATTGGCAATTTTGATTTTAAGACCACATATAAACTAAGCTAAGGTAGCTTCCCAAGTATTCTCCATGTTTGCCCGTGCCATTGGTACCTCCATCTCTTTGTAATATTCCTCAACGATTTTACCTCCTTAGGTAAGATTCTACAATCTTTTGTAAAGTTCCCTATAGTAGGAACTTGGTATAATCCTCTTACACATCATAACTTTCATCTCTTCCTAGGTATTAATTGGTGACTCTTAGTTTATCCTTGTAGCTACAATCTGTTGATCTTACCAAGTAACTACATAATCACTAAATTTAGAGGCTACCAATTTGACTTTCTTCTCTTTGAAAATTATGGCACTCAAACACTAACTCCACTTTCCTTTCCCACTTTAGATACACATTTGGGTCCATCTTCCCAACAATGGCAAGAATTTTCATCTTAATGCTACCTATGTTGATATCTAATCTATCCTCAAGACCTGTCTCATTCTGATACTCAATTCTTCCCCGACTATTACAAACCATTTTTCCTTTAACCTCTAAAGTTACCCATATCTCTATAGTTGCTAACCTAGCCATCATTATTATCAAACTCATCATGGGAGTTTTTAAATTCAGGTATCCTTTCCTTCACGTTGGATTAAGAATTTAACTTTAATGACATCTCAGCATCTTCTCCCTCATGTCCTTCATCTCCCTAAACATCCTTTCAAAGGCCAAAAGTGCATTTGAAACCTTAACATTTACAATTGGATTCAATTCAATCCTTAACATTTTGAAGCGTCCAAATTAAACCCTAATGTTTTCAAAACATTTAAAGCAGACCCTAAATGGAAGGAAAATTTGACAAGGATCAAACTATCATATAATTAGCTTTTTTAAATTAATCAAAAAGTGGGTCATATTTCCATGTGGTAGTAGGGCCTATGGTTACATGTTTTAGACAATATAAGACCCAATATTATACATTTCAAATAATGGGTCTCACTTACCATGTGGCAGTAAGGTCTAATTTCTATTTAAAAATAAAAAATAATGTCACATCAACATTGACATGACATTTAACTAATGGAAAGTTAATCCTACTAAATTTTCCATCCACTTAGGGTTTGTTTTGAATGTTTTAAAAAAGTGGGGTTGAATTTGAATATTTCAAAATGTTGATGTATGTTTTGTATTATATTGTAAACACTAAGATTGAGAATGCACTTTTAGCCTTCATTTAAACAATATTTATCTTGATTTCATCATCAAAGGATTGCGTTCCATCTCTCCACCTTCAAATGCCTCTTTCTTTATCCTATTAGAAGATGAATTTCTAATATTAGACATGATTTAAAACTTGCAAAAAAATGTTAGTAAGAAAACAACCTCTCCTTAACGTGTTTGCTCTCCTAATTACTTATAACTCACTTTCTAATATTCTTACTCTATGAGATCTTTGCGGACTAAAATTTTCTTTCAAAAAGAAAAGTTTCAAATCTATGCCCCTTCAATTACCACTCCTAAAGAGCAATTTGATGTAAGGAAAATAAAGAAAATGAAACTAAAAGGCCAGAGAATATGAAACTTATAAGCTAGAATTTTAGAGGCTTTAAGAACCCATAGATTTACCTTAGCAAATCAAAATAGAACATCCAAGAATTAAGATTTTCTAAGTTCTTCCAATGTGTTTAAATGTAAAAAGTCGATTTCTTATAAAACAAAATTAGAACCTTAGTTTTCTTTAATTTTTAGGCCTCGGATTCTTATTTTTAGATACTAGGAATTGCAATCTTGAGCTCCAAGCTTGGACCATAACTAAAAAGAGGAATTAGAAATCCAAAAACAAATTTGGAGCTATTTCGTTGTAACTCCCTAACCACTTAAATTTGACTTTTCTAATCCTTGTAGCTTCAGGAATCGATAACATATGGATAACTAATCAAGAAGACTCCAACCAAATTTGATTTTCTTTTTATCCTTATATCTTCTTTTTCTTGACATTTTCTTTTCTTTTCTTTCACTTATCTTTTATTTTCTTTCTTTAGAAGAAACTCAAGAAAATAGAATCAAGAAACAAGATTCAAAGTGAGAATTGCAAGATTTAATTGGATTACTTGGCTGAATTCAAATATTTAACAAGAACTTAAAAGATAAAACCAAACTAAATTCTTTAAGTACACACAGATTGGAATTAACCAACATAAAAATGATTAAGATTGGTTCTATCCAACACAAAAATTCAAAGAAATAGAAAAAAATGGACAAGGAAAATGTACTAAAACAAATTTAAGAAACGATCAAGACTTTAAGAAAATAGATTCAAGATTCTAAGAAAAGAATCAAGAAAACCCAAAAAATTAAAGAACACAATGAACATACCTGGAACAGAAGGTTAAAACAAGCTAAGAAAAATCTTGAAAATAGAAGAAGGCTCTGATACCAAAAACTAATATGCTCTTCACCTCAGATATGATGAAGCACAAATCATGGATTTAGGGTCCAATGATCATTTTATATGAATCAAGATTGACTTTACAACTTAAGAAGGTATTTTTACCATACCCACATAATTAGAAAGGGATTGAAGGTGATAAGGAATGGGTTTTGATCTTCACAAGCCCGTGTTTGAATGAAAATCAAGTCATCAAAGAATATCAAAAATGATTTCTCTAAAGAAATAAAGAGAAAACTTAGGATGTTTATTAAATCTAAAAATCAATCAAATCTTATTATATACTAAAACTACTACCCTAAGTTGAATCCCATAAGGAGAGGATGTGGATTTTAGCCCAAACAAAAACTTATAACAAACAAGCTTAAAGCAAGTTGTTTAAGCCAAAACAAACCAAACGACTAAGTAGGCTTATCTAAGGTTGGAACCCACATCGTTAAGTCCAAATAAATTAATTAAGATGTTTAAAGAATAATTTAAATTGGCCCAATTAGATTACACCATATGGATCAAATATGCTTAAAACAACTAAATTGTAACAAACAAGTTGTTTCTAGTTGCCCAACATAATTTGCCTTCTTCAATAAGTCCAACATGTTGCTCCAAGCCTTAAATCATCATTATGAACTTAGTTCACTTGTCTCCAAGTATTTTAGCTTCTCATTTGCATATAGAACCACTTTGTTGAACTTGTTTACGTATTTTTTCTTGGAATGCTCTCTCTCTCTCTCTCTCTCTCTCTCTC
>JANTPM010764146.1:0-11476 GCA_025434745.1 Erythroxylum divaricatum
TTCAAATTTTAACACTTTTTCTCTTTATTTCTTGATTTTCAACTTAATTTCAATGAACTCATCCACTTGATCATTCATATTACTTAGTCAAACTGTCACTCAAGGTTCGGGGTCCAACATGTTCAATACCATACTGAACATTGAAGGGAGGATAAAAGACAATGCAAAATCACGAGTTAATGGACAACTTTTTTATAGAAAGAATGAGTTACATAAAGATCTTTGCACCGATAAATATCCGAAAGCATGTTACACTTTGGACAAAAAACAAAACAAAATATTGTGTGAATGGTTGAAAAATCTATAATTTCCCGATAGTTATGTTTCAAACTTGGCAAGGTATGTGGACATGAGGAAGTACAAATTATTTGCGATGAAAATTCATGATTATCATATGTTTATACAAAGGCTAATTTCAATTGCATTTCCTGGGTTGCTACTGAATAAGGTTTGGGAAGTAACAACAGAATTAAGTTTTTTTTCAAAAGTTTAACATCATATGAAATCAAGTTAGCTAAAATGGAAAAAAGAGAAAGGAAAATTCCAGTAATTTTGTGTAAGTTAGAAGGGATTTTTTCCTCCAAATTTCTTTGACTATATGGAGCATCTACCTGTGCATTTAGCACAAGAGGTAAAACTAGCCGATCCAGTTCAATATTGATGGATGTATCAATTTGAGAGGTAATTCAACAAAAATGATTGTAATTGAAGTAATAACATGATGTAATTGAAGTAATAACATGATTTAACAACTAAATTGTAATAACCCTATTCACTAATATAGGTACTTGCATCATTTAAAGCAAACTGTAAAAAATAAGGCTAGAGTTGAAGGTTTGATATGTAATACTTATTTAATGGAGGAAGCTAGTATGCTTTGTTCATATTATTTTGAGTCGCATGTTCACACAAGAGAAAGAAAAGTTCTTCATAATGACGGTGGGGGAGGAACGAGTGATGCTGATGGTAACTTATCCATTTTCACATATCCTGAATGAACACATTGACTTTCAACAAGAAAAATGTTAACAGAAGGAGAAATTGAGGCTGCCCATAGTTACATTTTATTGAATTGTCAAGAGGTTCAACCTTTCGTGCAGTAAGTTGAATTGATTATTTGGGTTCTAAAATTTAGTGTTTTTCATAACTGAAATACATAATAATGTTTTTAGATTATATAAGGAATTGTTATGCAAGCTAATGCCAGATAAAACATAGGATGATATCAATAAAGAAGTTAGAAGACACTTCTCTCAATGGTTTGAGAAATATGTAAGTTTTCACTTACAAATAGAAGTTAGAAGACACTTCCCTCGATGGTTTGAGAAATATGTAAGTTTTCACTTACAAATATTGAAATGGTTGAATTATAAGATTTAAGTGTTCAAATGACATTATACTCTTTGATATGATAATTTCTTTTATGTAGGCCTTAGAAATCCAATAGAGAACAAGATCATATGTGATCTTGCAAAAAGACCTCTACGAACTGTTAAATCGTATTTAGTGTATTTCGTTAATAGATATAAATATCATATAGAATATCATCGTCATATCATGGCAACAATAAATATTGGAGTTTGCATACAAGGATAATTGATTGATTACTATAGTAAAATTATTAAGATACTTAAAATTAAGTACCCTACATTGCTAATAAAGTGAAGTGTGATATTTACGTGTGACTGGTTTGACCCCAACTCTAAATGTTAGAACAAAAGTGCATAGCCAATACAGTCTAGTTGAAATCAACAATAAAAAAAGATTGAGACAATTTAAACCTTTCGTGTTGGCCATGCAAGCGAAACAGGTGTGTTATATCTCTTTTCCCAGCTTGCAACTAGACAAGTCATATTGGTTGGCCATTTGCAAAATTAAACCTAGAAATGTTTTTAAATCACATGAAAAAGGAGAACAGGGAATTGAAAGTGAAGCATTTCCAAGAAGATGTTTATTTTATAAATGCATATGTCATATATAATGATAATGAACCTTTGAATGATCCATCAAACGAATATATTGACATTTTATCTAGAGAGGATGACAAGGGCCAAATATCTGAAGAAGAGCTGGAGTTTGATTCTTATTCTTCAAAAAAAGAAGATGATTGTAATTTACAATTAAGTTATGATAACGATTAATTTGTATTTATAATTGAACATTTTATTCAACAAATCAATTATTTCCTTTTCAGTATATTGTGTCAAATATTGAATTCAAATTCTTAATCAAGGAATGTCGACATGGCCGCAGGTTTCAAATAGTAGTAATTCATTCTGTTGGGAGAAATGTGGCAAACTTGTCCTTACCGAAGGAATAAACAATGCAGAAAAATCTCTACTTCATACACTAATGGTCGTTTGCCTTCCATGACCGATCTTCTGCTTTAAGGTGTTTAGTATCATCTGAACAACATCACTTTTCTTATTATGTACATCTCATTTCCTTTAATGAAGCTATTATATATATTCACATTTGATGGTATATAATACATGTTATTTTAAGCTTCCTTAAATCTCGAAGATGACATGTATGTCGACGGAGGTGGGAGTGATGTCACAGCGGTCCATAAAGGATTAGAAAAATCAATTATTTTGAAAAATTCGCCAATTCCACAAACCTTGTCTAGACATTCACAAATGCATGTCACTCCAATTTGGGTTCGTTTAACGATTTCTAATCTAACAATATCTAAGTTCTATACTAATTGTGTTTTAGGTTAACCATTTTGTATTGGCAGTTCATCTGGAAAGTTTGTCTTCCATACTAAATCTGACGACTCATTTACTCTATCCTCTACAAGTTTAGCTATAGCGGAAATACTATTGCAAGAAAGGTGTTGAAAACCCTACACGTGAGGGAAGAACTTTCACTATTTTAATTGGTGCGTTCGAAAATGTTAGGACCCTTCTCGAGAATCCATACATCGGGGACTCATTTATCTTTACTGACTCTCATGTCACTTGAAATCTAAGAAAATAATTATATCACTATCATTTATCGATGCAATATAATGGACTCAGCTTTAAAGTTGATTTATTGTTGTATCTATAAGAATTTATCAAACAACCTCCCTACTAGTTAGGGATGAAGCTATGTCCTCTTGAGTGTGACTTGTTATTATTCTTATTCTATGAATGTAGCAATTGTTAACATTTTAATTCAAAGATTGTACTTGAATATGATATTCAACAAATCGCCTTATTTCCTTTTACATAGATTGTGTAAAATATTGAATTCAAATTCTTATATTCATAGAAAATTCAATAAACAATGAATTACAGGTAGAAATATGCCACCAAAAAGACAACATAAAGTAACACGGCTCAGGTTTAGACGCATGTTCGGAGGTACTTACTATAAAGGTGGACTATCAAAATTTGCAGCTGCAACTAAATCACGTCCTCCCCCTCTAGGGCCTATATATGCAGATGACGCATCCACCTCTCCTACATCATCCACTACCCCTATATTGAATGAATGAGATGGCCGTTAGCCTGGAACTGAGGGACCTGATAGAAGAACGTACATAACAATTTTTAGTAATCTGTAAGTGAAATTACATGAATCATTATATGTTTATAATTAACTTATAGATTTAAAATTTTGCAAATGGTATAATATTATTTGTTCTTATCTTAGGTTGATTTCACATGGACTGTGTTCCAGAAATATGACATCTAAATTTAAGGAGATGATAGATCCTGAGGGTTATGCATAGAAGAGTATCTCTCAGGGCATAAAGGCATTTTACCTTCAGGAGTTTGAGGTACAATAAAAAACTATTTTCTAAATTAATTGATTTGTATACATTAATTACATAAATATTATTACATTATAAGTTATCCAATTTTTATCTGTTTATTTCAGAAAGAATTTTTCTAAAATTCTGATTTCGACGCAGATATATATAAAGTATGGGAGAGACGAGTTCGTACACATTTTGTGATTTTATTAGTGCGATACACAAGGCTAGCGTACGATCGCCTTATATTTTTGAGCCAATATAGAGTCGTTGGTAGCACTATTGGATATCACCTAAGGCAATGTCTATCTCAGAGTATAACTCGATCAACAGATGTGGAGGATCGGGGGGAGAGTCTTCCCGTACATACGAGAGGATCAGTTACCCACCATGAGTATGCAGAGAGACTTGTAAATATCTAAACTTTACATTTATATTCTAATTGTTTTACTTTGTTGTATTTCAATTTAAATTGATGTGTGAATGTTGGAAATTATGTGTGTTATAGATAATGATAATGGTATAAATGTTTGATGTCATATATGACTGTGTTGAATTATTTTATTTATTCAACAAGGGGTAAATATAAAAAAATAGAGAAAACTCTACCAAAATTTTTATAAATGCTAATTCACATATAAAATTTTATTCTTATGTAGGAAAGTCTATGGGCATGAGATCTACACCTCGTCAGTTATTTTTGCACACTCACACTAAGAAGCATGACAGTGTGACATTCGTCAACAGCCGATGTTGAAAACTGAATGTATGGGAAATTTATGCTGTAATATTAATTTTTAATAATTATCACTTATTAATATAAACATTGCCTCCTAATAGGACCAAATACAAAAAAGCATTCAACAATAGTCTCAAGGAGAACAAGTTGTTGTTGAGAGTCAGGCATATCTTGATGCAGTGGGTGGTAGGGACAGTTATGGAAAGATCTTCGGGCTAGGCTCATTTGTGAGCACATGTTAATCCTCTACGTCCAATACAGCAGTATCAAGTAGACAGCCAACAATGGAACATATCCATCAGCTTGAGAACACAGTGCAGACATTGACATGTCAGTTGCAACAGACGATAGAGTACATAACTAAGCTCCAAAATGACATGGAGCAGTTGAAGGGGAGGGCTAGAGACTCAGATCATCCACGGTCACCAGAACAATAGGATTGTTGTAATCATTTGGTTTAAATTAGCAAAGACTTATTATGTACAATTTAATGTTTTTATTATCAATGAAAAATATTGAAACTTTATATGATCAATCAACTTCCTTTTAAAACAAATTAAAATATTATACACTGATCATTGATAACTGTTGGAATTATGTGTTAATCATAAGATTATAAAATCAAATCTTCAAATCTTAATAACTTTATGGTAAATTCACCGATGGAATGACAAATTTCGTCGGTAAAGTAAATGATCATTACAGACGGTTAAGGGTAAATCGTAGGAGAAATGCAAAATATTCACGTTGCACTCACCAACGAATTATCTATTTCTATCTATAAAACAAGTGATCATTACCAATGGTTAAGGGTAAACTGTTGGAGAATTGTAAAATATTCACGTTGTATTCACTGACGAATTTTCAATCTCCTTCGGTACAATAAGCAATCATTACTGACTGTTAAGGATAAATCGTCGAAGAAATGCAAAAAATTCACGTTGCACCCACTGAAGGATTGTCAATTTCCGTCATTAAAGTAGTGATCATTACCAACGGTTAAGGATTTGGATCGTCGGTATATATACCAACGGATGTTTGTATTCCGTCTGTATATGTACCAACGGAAAGAATTTTCGTCGGCAAATTTACCAACGATCTCTTTCATGATGCTTTTTTCTATCAGTGATGTTTGTCGTTAATTTTGCTATTGACGGACGATTAACTTTTTCTGTCGGTAATTTTCATCGCTACACAACCTTTTTCTTGTAGTGAACTATTTCACAAAGTGTCATTCAACCTTGGCCAAGAATTTTTTGAATCAATATTGATCAAGAACAATAGAACATTCTTCCTAATTACTTTAGGGTGATGAATCTTATATTGATCACTTAACTACCTCCATATATAGTTTATGTTATACCCAATGACTATTGAATGAGCTATCTTTGACTAGAATAAGTCATAAGTAATATCAAAACATAACAATTTATATATGAAATAACTTTGAAGATCTCAAGTCAAAGGATCACGTATACAATCATCACAATGAGAATTTTCATAAACATACAAGTAATGTTCCAAATAGATTTCTCATATTAGTCAATTTGGTGAACTTGTTCTCTAATATGCACTCGCTTGTTTGTTTAAGTATCCCTATACTTTAGTCTATGAGATTGACTATTTTTTTATAAAAGAAAGCATAACATGTGTTTGTCTTTTTACGTTTTATTAATATCCAGTCTCAACAAAAATATGATTAGAAACAACTTAGAGTTATGCATTAATGCAATATGAATCTCATAATTATAATCTCATCATAAATTCATTTACAATATATATTTGTCTTATAGACTTTATCACATACATCTAAATATGTACAACATAAAAATATGTCGTTAAATTATTATGCCACTAAACTACAACCAACTAATTAATTGTAGAGGATAAATCAACACATGAAACATTATTTGTTTTTTTTATCTTTTATTGCTCATATGATTGTGGAATCTACTTCCTACAATCTATACCTCAATATCTATTCTTAAAGAATCTAATGTAGTATAAATTGAGCTGAGTGATTGTACTTCTCCCTTCAACGACTTTACCATGTTAGAAATTAGAATTATTAGCTCTTATACTTCAATAGAAGAGGAAGTACTTAAAAATTTCTCTTACTCCAATAAAGTTTATAATTCTAATTAAGCGTCTATACATTTTTCATGTGAAAATTTTACTTCATGAGTTTAAAGTTGGATTTTAAATAGGTGGAACTGCTAAGCTCTTATGATTGTCTTGCTATACAGATAAGAGGCACCCAATTGCTTCTCTACAGCTTAAATTTTTGTATTGTACAACTGAGTTAATATTAGTGAAAAAATGAACTAAAATGACATTAAAAAAATAAAAAGTAGAGATGTTAAGCTAGAAAAAGAAAACTATAAAGTCACGTCAATTAATTGATAAAAATAATGGTTAATTATAATGAACTCTTTGTATTATGATTTTTTATTTGAATTCTTTTATTTAAAAGTTATAATTTACTCTTTATGGTATTATTTAGTTATCGCATAAATTTTGTGACATATTCTGTTAATTTTTTGCTTATTGATATCTCTAAAATGATTTTTGTAGTAAAACTTAAAAATTGTAAGATTATGTCATTTTAAGTAGAAAATAAATAAATAACTATATGAAGAAAATGTCGCATCATGGTTGAACAATATAAAATTATAAGTGATAGTTTTCAAAGTACAATAAACATTTTGAAACTCTGACTTTTAATATTAGATCATTTTAAGTAAAAAAGAAAAATTAAGGAGATTGTGTACTAATTAAATTGAGAGTAAGTGATAATTCTCAGAATATTATAATTAAAATAAAAGGTCCAAACGATAAATAATCTCAATATATTCAATCTTAAAAATAAACATTAATTAAGAGAAGAGGGAACATCATGTTGTAGTTATTACAGAAGCAGCTTTAAAGGAGCAATCAGCCTGCAGAGGTATGAAGCATTTTCCTAGATAGAAGAATAGTTGTTGTGTGATGTGTTCCGTTGGTTGTACGTGCTGGGACATTCAGGGGAGTTGATGAAGGTGATTAAACGGCAGCTGCAGTGACACTCTTTCTCTTTCCTGGGTGAAAAGCAGAGGATTACGTGGTGTTCGAGGTTGTTAGATTTCCTTAGGATTTGGTCAAATAAAGAGTTAGTTGTTAACTAGAGTTGGTTACTTATTTTTCACGTTGTTATTCAGTTTCCTATTTGTAAGGCTTAAGGGCCACGATCTGTTAAGATTTACATTTGATTCTGAGTTGTAATCTGCTATAAATATATAGCAAGTTGGGTTGAGTAGAAGACACGGAATTTTATCTAAGACCTTTGTCCTTTCTGCATCTTTCTCTTTCCTCCCTGTTCAATTTCTTCTAAAAAAATATATTATCTTACGATACATATCATTGTGATTTGTGAAGGGTTTAAGTTTGTTTGTTAAAATAACCTGGTGTACTATTTTTGAGACTTCTCATAGAATTTAAGGTAGCGTCTCCTGTGTACGTGACAATTTCAGTGGGGACAATGGAACAATGACGATGACTGGCGACCGTGTAGGAAGCTCAGCAACAACAAACTGGAAAGTATAGCATCTGTCTTCGCTTGAGAGCAATGCTATGAAATTCGGATCAGAAACCTTCGGTTCGATCATCAGTGAAATCGTTGTGACGTCATAATTACTTAATAATTATATTTAATTATATATAATATTAGTAATAATAAAAAATAGAAAAATATATCAAATAATATAAATAAATAAAAATAAAAACTCATTTGACCGGTTCAAATGATATAAATAAATATAAATAAAAAACGTGATTTGTTTAAAAAATAAAAAAAATTCATTGAACCGGTTCGATCACTGGTTGGACCGGTCAATTGACCGGTTCACATTGGTCTAATTAAAGATTAATTTTTAGAGGTCAATCGGACCGGATAACAGATCGGTTACCGATCGAACCGGTCTGATCCGAATTTCGAAATACAACTTGAGAGCGACTAAGGTTGACAAACCGATGCGTATATGACCGGGGACATAATGTAATCTATCAGGTGAATTTCAAAAGTAATAAGATTGAATTTTAGGTTAATAAATAACAAACAAATTTAACATAAGAAGTGCTGAATAACCAAACTTTTAATCTTTTGATTTCAAACCCTTACCAAATAGATTCTCGTGTTGTTTGGTGAACTTTGCATAATAATGTTGGTTATACCTAATAAACTTGTAAGTACATTAATGTCAAATCTACGTGTGAGTGTGAAGTGTGAGGAGATGACGTGATAGGACATGTCATTCCTTTTACGACCAATATGCACGATATCGTTAATTGCCACGTTACATTTCCAAATCAAGCATGCTATCATTTTTAAGCTAACGGTTTCGCTGGCACTCATTGTGGCAACATCGCAGTGGCTGGTTTGCTATCTGGAACCTAACATGTGACGTGCCGTCAAACAGTTTGGCCAAATTGCTTTTCCAACCTTTCTAGCAAATGCATTTTCTTCTTTGTCCTAGAAAATGGACAAGTGCCTCTTAACATTTGTCTGCACTTTTGGTAAATATGACCAAGTTTGAACAGCAACGCAGAGTTGGAAACAGTTGCAGCTCCTATCTTTTTGGCACGATGACTTGACATTGCTTGCAGCGGATCAAACATAACTTGTTTCTTGGGTTCACCTCAAAAACTAAACTTTGTATTATCTACTTATATAGAAAGACAACTATTGAAGTTTGTCCTAATGATAAATAGACACGTCAAACATATGTGTCGGGATTTTAAATTACTATCTATAATTATATTATTAGTTGCAATCTAAATCTCAGTACAACTTATAATTAATAATTTAAAAGTTTGATATATATATATATATATAATGTAAATAATTTAATATAAATAAATATAAAAAGCTGATATTAAGGTAGAGGATATGGTATGCATGAGCAAGGAACAATTCCAGTTTAGCCGAACAGCCATGACAGTAACATGATAAATGGCTAAAATTTGATAAGCTTGGATGGTGGTTTTAGATAAGTAGCAGTCTAAAATAACCAAATCTTCATTTACTACCCAAGTGAACCAAAAGATATGCAAAATAGATGGACAGAGAACCAGTAAAAAACACCAGTCCAATTGCAGTACAAACAAAACCAAGAAGCTTCAAGGACTCTGATAACAAGTCATCATGTCTCTTGTGCTTGTTATTATTATGATCACATGAATGATAATTCCATCCAATATTTTTGAGCCTCCGACTTGCATCCAACCTCTCCTTCATGTAAACTTCTGCAATTCTCTTTCTAAGAGCTCCCAAGTTTGCGTCCACAATATGCGCAGGTGGTCCTGCAAAACCCCCCATTTCAAAGAAACTGCATATGAGAAAGTTGCAGACTGATAAATACGTAGCCTTTCTTTCAACTTAAAAAATTATTGAATGGTGCCTTAATGGAAAAGGATGGAATTTGGATGATAATTAATTATCTTCATCAACAAGTTAAAAGTTTCTAATAATCTATATGATATTCAATATGTAAGAAAAAAAGAGATATATGTATGGTACCATCCTCTTTAAAACTCTGGGATCTCACATGTGGGTACTTGAGCTCCTTGTGCCTGCAAAAAGAAGGGATGAAGTTGCAGGAAGGTGATAAAAGGGAAGCCATGGGTTTTGTAGAGTTTGGTCTCCATCATCTGTACAAGGACATATATATAGATAAAAGAAACTATGGGTCAAAAAATAGACACTTACGATTTAAGATTTAGGTCGAGTGACGAGAGGTAAAAATGTTCTCTTACCTCATAATTCAACTCAAAATAAGTCTCATATACTCTAGAAATTGGTGTAGTTTTATTCCACTCTCATAAGATAGTTTAATTATAATTAAAATTATGATATGTAATTATGGGAGAATATATAATTAAGTCGTAAGAAAAAGATGGCTTTTCGAATACATCCCTGACTGTAATAAATTAAATTATATATTAGTGGAAATGTGAGAAACGGTCATTATAACATCTATATGACATTGTAATTGTCACAGTCGGCGATTATTTTTGCAGCTGCTGTTTGCGTATAACTATTTAATATCTAATATTCAGAACAAAACAAAATGATATACTTATCGTGATGTTCAATATGCCTCCGCGCTTTATATTGGAGAAGACGTGTTTCTAGTCTTCTTCTAATGAAATAAGAAATAATCTCAATTAACTTCTAATGACAACTAAAGAGTTATTAAGTTACCGCATCTATCCAATCCTAAATAGTTATTAATAGTGTGTTCTTCTGTAAATCGGGTGTGAGGGAGTTTATGGTCTAAATGAACCATTTGATCTATTGGTTACAAAACCAAATAATAAGGGCTTTGTTGCTCGTTTGGTCTAATAATCATAATCTTGTAGGACTTGGAAAGAGATTGAATATCGCCCAAGGATCTTCAGACTTGTGACAAACTCTGGAAAGAATAAATCTTAAAAAGCCAACGACAAAACCAAAAGTTAATCAGGCAAGACGCAATGAAATTGTCGAGATTAGGTCAGACTAATCTGCATGGTCATTACCGATCCTTTGACTTGATCTTTGTCACCTTCTATATATCCATTCTAGTTGTCTCCCTAAACAATTGTTACGTGCTAACTGTTAGTGATGATATATTTCTGTTTATGTTAAACTCTTTTTTATCTTGTACATAGCTACTTAGATAGATTCGAACCATAGTTTAGTGTTATCCTGATGTTCTTGTACCTATATATATACGTTTCACTATTGCAATACAAGGTGTGGGATTCTTGCCTTTCTGCAATCACACTAACTACTAAATCATTCACCCAGACCAGACTGTTGACACTTACTTGTCAACAAATCTTGTCATTTCCTTTGCATAGGAGGTGATAATGAGAGGTTCCATGGCATGCACTGTGTGTTGGAAGTTAAACTTGATTTATGATTGGTTCGTGGAGTTACGGAAATGAAGAGTTCATGGAAGTTGAAGATGAAA
>JANTPM010765383.1:0-11471 GCA_025434745.1 Erythroxylum divaricatum
TCCTTGAGAGGAACTCCACGGCCACTAGCGGGCAGGCGGGAGAAGCCTATGGATAGACAGGTGCACCTGACTCAGATTGGACCACCACAAACCCAAAGAAAACATGCATATCACATAATTCACACAATTTATAAGCATTAGCCACAATGGCCCTTACAAAATGTCACTTTCACACAATTTGCACATAATCGCCAAATTCACATATCCGAACCTGTTTCACTTAACAAATCATTTAACAAACACTTCCAACATAAACTTACATACAAAAGACACTTTATACAAATTATAATCAACACAAAGAGTAATTAATTTAAAATTATTAAGTCATTGGAAAGCATAATTAGCCTTTAGTATAAAAACGTTAAATAGCCTATTAACTCAATTATTAAGAAAATCACCCACCTTAATTCCTTTAACTTTGGGATTGATCAAATGGCCTTGCTTCTTCCTCCAAATGCCTCTCTAAACCTTCATTAAGCATAAATATCCCATAAGAACATAGGATATCAAAATTGGACAATTTTAAGGATATGAAAACATGGAATTTAACCTATCTAACTTTACCCATAACCTTTCTAAGCTCTTTAAACTAAAACCAACCCAAATAACTCAAAGAGATTCGAAATCCCTTACCTTAGGAAAAAACCCACGAATTTTTCTTTTGCTCCTAAGGAAAGCTTAAACTCTTCTCTTCCACTTTCTTCTTGAATAAAACTCTTAAACTCTCTTTTCTAAAGCCTAAAAACCTAAGCTCCTTCTCTTCTTCTTCTTCTTCTTCTTATCTCATGGCTGAAACCTCCTCTTTGCTTTCTCCTTTGAGAGTTTCGTAAGTTCCCTTCTTAAATCACTAAGGGAAATGTTTTCTTAATTAATAACCTAAGCCTCAAAACTACGTCATTTCATTAACTCTCTTATTTTCCTTGCAAATTTCGTAAGTTCCCCTTCTCCATACGACTACTCATCATTTATTTCTTCCTTTCTTCAATTAATGAATACTAAAAGACTCAAATGTCCCTCCTCATTAGCCTTTAACTCTTACAAACCTAAGTGAACTTCCTAAATTGCCCTTATGCCTCTCTTATTCTTTTAAATTGTAACAATTTATTAAAACTCCAATTTTAACTAATTAACTCTAATTTAATTTCTATTAACTAAGTACTAAAACTCCCAAATTATTCTAATTAAAAGGAAATTAGCAAACTAATCCTTAAAATAAAATAAAACATACTTAATGCGAATCGGGGTCCAACATAACTAGTGTTGTGTAATGAGATAATGAATCCATGCATGAATATTGGACAAGGTTGATCACACTTCTAGCCTATTGTCCACACCACAATATTTCAAAGAATGATCTAGTGAACTCTTTCTATGAAGGGTTCCTTCTATATTGTAAGCCCTCAATTTATGTCGCAGTAAATGGTTCGCTCAGAGAATTGAGTCTCAATGCTACATAGGACCTATTTTAAAAGATGGCTACCAATGCCCTTAGTCTGGAGACACTAAGAGGGTGTACAATAACTCTTCGGTTGCTTCCCAAGATATTCTTATTGAAATTGCTGCTTTGGGAAATCGAGTGGAGAAAATACTCAATCTTTTGGAGAATAATGTGAATGCCAAGCAAGTTCAGTAGGTCATTCTCAAGCTATAGTAGCCGGTTGTGAGTACTGTGGGTCCACAATGCATGTTTCTAATAATTGTGCTAGATATGAAGAAGTTTTTGCCCTCTACCAAAATAGGAATGACCAATATCAAAAGAGGGATCCCTACTCCAACACCTTTAATCCAGGTTAGAGAGATCACCCTAATTTTAGATGGGGTGGGTATCAAGGCAATACTGAACGAAATTATTCTAATAAAATGATTTCTAATCAAGAGAAATTATCTTCTTTTTCTAAGGGTGATGAATTTACTATGATCATGAAGGGCATTGCTAGGATTAATTTAAGATTTGACTAAGTGAAGACACAAATTAATGCTAAGTTGAATGCTATGGGGAATAAGATGGACTCATGTCTACAAAATGTGTTCTCTAAGTTGGGGCAAATAAAGACTAAGTATGAGAACTTGAACTCTTTTGTTACTTAAATCTGCAATAACTTGAGTGAAAAATAAACAAAGAGTAGTGGTTCTATACCCTCCAACACAATGATAAATCTTAAATCTTTGAATGTAATCACACTGAGAAGCGGTAAGAAAATTGGTGCTAAGAAAGTGAATTTGAAAGAGAATGAAGAGGATGAAGAATCGGTTAATGAGGAAATAGAAGTTGAGTCTCCTCCTGCTAACACTACTCAAGAAACCTCCCAAACTGAGAAGAAAACTTCTATTCAATTTGAAAGCTTACAAGAAAAGAAGCTCATGGAGATGTCTCTAAAACAACTAGTGGTGCAAAATGATGAAGAGGCAACAATTATGAAGAGACCAATATAGGAAGGATCACCTTCTGATTTTAAAGGTGATGAGGTAAACATTCATGACTTACCTTTTCCAAATTCTTACTTGGTTAGTAAAAAGAATGTTGACAAGAAAGTCAATGATGAATTGTTTGAAATGTTTAGCAAACTTGAGGTAAATCTGTCATTGCTTGAATTGATTAAAAAGATGCCTATGTGTGTTAAATTCTTGAAAGACCTATGTAAAAATAAGAGAGAGTATGGGCATAGTGAGAGAATCTAACTAGGGTTGAGTATTAGTGCCTTATTTAACCATAGTTGCCCATTAAATGTAAAGACCCAAGTTCTTACACTATCCCCTATACCATAGGTAGAACTACTATTTCTCATACCTTACTTGACGTAGGTGTAGCAATTAACGTGATGTCAACCTCTATTTATAAGACCTTAGGTATTTGAAGCTTTGGAAAACACGAGTGTAGTTCTTGGTCTAGCAGATAGGACAGTGAGATACCTTAAAGGCATTCTAGAGGATACCCTTATGCAAGTCAAAGGTTTTTTTTTCCCAGTTGACTTTTATGTCCTGGATATAACTAATGGGCTCCCTTCTGAGAGTACCTTGATTCTTGGTAGGTCATTCCTTCTGACAGTTGAGACCATAATTAACATGAAGAGACCATAATTAACAAGAGATGCAATTTAATCTTTCAGAAGCTATAAGCCATGGTTATGAAAATTGTTCTTACTTGGGTGTTAGTTTGATTGAATGTCATGATAATGATGTGGAAGATTTGCATGAGCCCGACTGGTATAGTATGGGTGGGAATCATTATAATGCATTGGCTTGTTTATCCTCCCCCCGTTTTTCTTATTTTTGTGCATATGAGGGTGACATATCACGTGTCTATTATTTAGAGATAGATAGGTGGCCTTCCATTTTGCAAAATTTTAATGCATCCTTTTATTTTGATATTATATTGATTCTGCACTTGATAGCCTTGAGGAAGCTGTGTTTCTTGATTTTGTAGGAACTGATGATAAAGAAGTTGTTATACAAGCTACGAACATAGTTTCTCTTTTAAGTGGTGCTAGAATATTAGAAGGGGATAGTAGTGATCGTGTTACTATTCTAAACCTTCTAATACCCCTGTCACTTCTGATTTTCCTACTTATTCTATTAATCAAACTAACCTAAATTCCGCTATTTTCAGGTCATTTTAAGGTGGCACTTAATCGGGAAGTGGGAAGACATATATGCTGCACTGAGATGCGCCGCTCACACTGAATGCATTTGATATACCAAAGCTAGTTTCTGCTATTGTGCAACCCCTTAATTTATAATTAAAACCCCTTCCTCCTAACTTGAAATGTGTCTTTCTTGATGATGATTACAAATTGCTTGTTATTATTTCCAGTTCTCTTAGTAGTTCTGAAGAAGAAAGATTAGTTTATGTGTTGAAAAGATATAGGAGAGCTGTAGGTTGGTCTTTAGGGGACATACTAGGAATTAATTCTTTGGTTTACACACACAAAATCCTTTTGGCTGATGAGTCCAAAACAAGTTAAGCAGCCACCAAAGAGGTTGAATCCTCTTATTCATGATGTGATTAAGAAAGAGGTATCCAAGTTATTGAGTGCGGGGATCATATATGCCATATTACACAGTAAGTGGGTGAGCCCAGTATAGCTAGTATCGAGAAAAGCAGTATCACAATAGTGAGAAATGAGAGTGATGAACTTATTCCATCAAGAGTTCAAAATGGTTAGAGAATGTGCATAGACTATAGGAAGTTGAACGAAGCAACTGGGAAGGATCATTTCTCATTACCTTTCATTAATCAAATGTTGGAAAGAATATCCGGGAAATCTCCCTATTTTTTTGGATGGCTTTTCAGTTTACTTCTAGGTACCGATTGCACCTGTAGACCAAGATAAGACTACTTTTACATGCCCTTTTGGTACCTATGCTTATCGAAGGATGCCATTTGGGTTGTGTAATAATCTAGGAACCTTTCAAAGGTGCATGATGCTGATATTCTATGATTTATTAGAGTCAAATATCGAGGTTTTTATGGACGACTTCATCGTTTATGGGGATAGCTTTGATGATTGCTTGTTTAGTCTTGAACGTGTTCTTGGTAGATGTATTCAAAAGAGATTTGCTTTTAATTATGAGAAATATCATTTTATGGTGGATAGTGGCATAGTGTTAGGTCATTGCATCCTATAAAAGGGGATTAAGGTTGATAGAGCCAAGATTGAAATCATTTCTTCACTTCCTTATCATCATCACCACCATCATCACGCCCAGTCTGAAGTCCCACAATAAAGTAGGGTCTGGGGAGGTCTGATAGTATGCAACCTTACCCCTATATAGTAGAGAGACTATTTTCGATAGTCACACATGAAGACGTGATAATAAAAGAGTGGTGCAGGTTAAAAAGTAAATAAGTAAAACTGGCACGCTAAATCATTAAGAAAATAAAATCACAATAAATACATAACTAAATAAAAAAAATATAACTCAACTTTCAAAAAATATTTTAAAACTAAAATATAAAGAAATATATCATCTCTTTATCTTTAGAAAAGCACCAATACCCAGACGATAAGAGAGCAATAAAGCATCAAAGAACTCGGCTTTGAATCATACAAAAAATGAAAATGTAGAAACACAAAATGTTTGAAACCGTAAGATCATTAAACATAAAAATTGAATCTTGACATAAACCTAACAATATCAGAAGCAAAGAGATCAACATAATAAAACCCAGAAAACATTAAACACTAAATCAAATAAAGAAGCTAATATCAACAGCACAAAAAGCCAGAAAAAGTAGAAAATTTTAGAAAACCCAACAAACCGGAAAAACACCAAAGCAGAAGAGACTGATTAATCAAGAACCATACTTGAAATGAGGAGGTTGTAGAGAAGGAAGAGAGAGTGAGAGCGCCAGCAACACAGAGAAACTTGCGTGTTGAATACTAATATTAATAACAAAATAATAAAAAACAACAACCAATTGTTACTTTGCGATTTACCATTTTATAATCAATGACCACAAAGAAAGTTTCCAAATTTTTTTTCCCAAAAAGAGGGAAAAAAAACTAAAATTTTTTTGTAGATATTGAAAAGGTACCAGAGCCAAACAACAATCCAAGCACTGAAGTCCTTCCAAAGTTCGTTGTGAAATACTAACGTTATATCGTTTAGAGGAGTTTGCTATTTCAAACATAATAACCTTTATGGCAGAGAAAAAAATCCTAAAAGAGATGCCTTCTAAAGCTTTAGATTCCAACCAAAAGCCACCTCCAAGAGTATCCAAAAGAGAAATTTTCTTTCTTTCCACAAAAATAGGAAAGTCAAAGGAAAAAGCACACTTGTAGCTATCTAATCTAAATATATAAAGTTTGATAAAACGCAAAGCATTACCTTGTACTAGATAAACTGGAACAAAAAGGAGGCTGGCTATATTATAAATAAACAACCAATACTAATATTTGAGTAAAAATTTAGAAACACAAAATCATATGTATTACCTATTGCTTACATTCAATTAAGGGAAAATCATTGCAAGTGCCACTAAATTAAAGGTTTGTAATCACGAAGTTGAGATACGAAGTTTCCATTTCCCAACCCAACCCAACATTTAATCTCATTTCCATGTCCAAGGTCAAATAAGCCAAAAACTACAAACCATAAGCCCATGTAAATCCAGATACATCGTAAACAAAAGAAACCAGTCAAAGATTAACCAAGAATCCTTTGAAAAATCCATTAAAAATAACTTTCCCCCATTGTTTCAGAGAACCTCGATGCACATAACAAGATTATATCCAAGAAAGCTATCCAGTTAAAAAAATACCCAAAATGAACACAAGATCTTAAAGGAGATACTATCCTTTGAGAGAAATAAGGAAAAATCTAAGAACCAGATCTAAAACTAGCCAGAACCCAACAAATCCTAAAACTCAATAAGTCTACTAAGAAACACAACCATAGCAAAAACATATGTAATCCACATGCGTGCAGGTATTAAGCTATAAGCATGTATATTCACAAAATTGCAAAAAGACCCATTTCAGATCATGTCTTAAGAAACCAACTTTACTAAACCATAAATCCAAACATACAATTATTCACAAGGAAATAATAAAAATGGAGGGCCAAACATAACCTAATAAGAAAATCCAAGCTTGGTAGTCGTGCCTCTGATCCCGAAGAAGAAGGTGAAGACACAAGAAGCAATAACAAACACCTTCATCGTTGGGGCATTGTTGAAACTATAAGGGCTGCCTTTAATTGTTGTGATCGTCGTCGTTCGTACCACTCTTCTTAATTTTCAATAGGATGGGGATGGCCTTATTTCAATTCTCAAGAAGAGATAAAGAGATAAAGAGAAAACACCAAAAAGTAAAAAAGTAGAAATCTTATAACCATACTTCAAATGATAATGATAGGAAAACGGATCCATAAACTCGAAAATCCTAGTGAAGATGCATCATCTTGAGAATGAGAAGATCAAAGGAGATTTGAAGCAAGACCTATGAATGATAACAACAAAAAGAAGAAAACTTTACTATATTAAGCTGAAGAGACATAACATTAGCATCCTCCATCTGATTGGTGAGAAAGATCAAGATCTACGTTTGAGAGGTTGATGATATATGCCAACTCTATATTTTCTCAAGCTACATTTAGGTGATTTTTCTCATCTTCTTCACTTCCTTATCCTACTTGTCTAAAAGTTTTGAGGTCTTTCTTGGGATTTATTGGTGGTTTGTAAAAGATTTTAGTACAATTGCTTTACCCCTTTTTACATTGTTGAAAAAGATATTGATTTTCACTTTGATGATAAATGTAAACATGCTTTCGACACTTTTAAATCCTTGCTTGTTTCACCTCCTATTCTGACTGACCTAATTAGGATTTTCCCTTTGAGTTGTCTTGTGATGCTTCTAATTTTGCAATTGATGCTATGCTTATTCAGAGAGGGGAAAAGTGATCTAGAGTGATAGTTTATGCCTCCAAGACACTTGACTCTGCTCAAGTGAACTATACCACTACCGAGAAGGAACTTTTTGCTATAGTCTTTGGTTTAGATAAGTCTAGATAGTATCTGATAAACTCTTGAGTGGTTGTTTTTACAGATCATGCAGCAATCCGGTACTTATTCAAGAAGCCCTAGTCTAAACCAAGATTGCTGAGATGGGCTTTGTTGCTGTAGGAGTTTGATATTGAAATTAGAGACAGAACTAGAGCAGAGAATCATGTGGCTGACCTTCTTAGTTGGTTACCTAAAGGCACTGAGGGAGTTGACTCTTCTGATCTTCCTGTTGATTCTTTTCCTAATTCAGCATTTTTAGCCTTGGCGATTCAGGAGGCTTGGTGCTCTAATATTGTTAATTATATTATCGCTGATCTTGTGCCTGCTTCTGTATATAAGTTTTAGGTTGATAAGTTGAAGAGGGAGGCAAGATACTATACCTAGGATGCTCCAATTCTATGGAAGCAATGCAGCAACCAGATCATCAGACGATGTGTTCCTAACAATGAGATCCACTCTATCTTTACCTTTGCACATTCTTTATCTTCTGCTGGGGGAGGGTGCGCATTTTAGTGCTAATAGGACTACTAGGAAGGTTTTAGAATGTGGGTTTTACTGTCCTACCGTATTCAAAGATTCTTATGATTTTTTCAAGTCTTGTGATAAGTGTTAGAGGTTTGAGTGTCTGGGCAAAAAGCATGAAATTCCTCTAAGACCTATGCATTTTTGTGAAATTTTTTATGTCTGGTGCATGGATTTTATGGGCCCCTTTCCTTAATCATTTGGGTTTTCATATATATTACTTGTATTAGATTATATGTATAGGTGGGTAAAGGCAGTTCCAACTAGGAAAGATGATGCTTCTACTATTTCCAAGTTTTTACGTGCTCATATCTTTTGTAGTTACGACATTCCAAGAGCAATTGTCAGTGACCAAGGAACACATTTCTGCAATAGGACTGTCAAGTCTTTACTTTCTAAATATGGAGTTAATCAAAAGCTTGCCACTCCTTACCACCCTCAAACAAATGGTTTGACTGAAGTCTCTAATTGGGAAGTGAAACGTATACTAGAAAAGATTGTGAAACCATCCCAAAAAGACTAGAGTGAAAGGTTTGAAGAGGCATTGTGGGCTTACAAGACTGCCTACAAGACCCCTATAGGGTTGTCTCCTTTCCGTTTGCTCTATGGCAAGTCTTGCCATCTACCCATGGAGATCAAGAACAAATCTTATTGGGCGATCAAGGCATGTAATGCACTTTGAATCTTCACTTGAAAACCGGTCAATGCAACTCCAAGAGCTTGAAGAGATAAGACTTAAGTCTTATGATAACACCAAAATATATAAAGACAAGCTAAAAATGATTCATGAAAAATAGATTTTGAGGAAAGATTTCCATGAAGGAGATAAAGTTCTAAAGTTCAAGGCTCGGTTAAAGTTTATCCTTGGGAAGTTTGTCACCAGTGTGAGGGCCCTTTCAAAGTTACCAAGGTGCATTCATTTTGTACGGTAGAGCTAGTGGGAGAAGAAACTGGTCATCTTTCACAATCCAATGGTCATCTGCTTAAGCACTACCATGAGGATCTATGACCCCCCTAATCCTGCAGTTGCTCACTTCCACCTTTCTCCTTTATTTTCTATTATATTGATGGTGATATCTATCTGCTAAGATAGTCCAAAATAATTGAGGGGGAGGGAACCTTTTTGGTAGGAAGTCGTTATAGATGTCTATTTTGTTTAGCTTTTGTTAGTTAGTTTCCCCTTCCTCTTTCCATTTCGCCTACAATTGTTTTTCTTACATTGAGGCCAATTTATTGACTAAGTGTGGGGGAGGGATTGCTTTTACTGAATTGTTTACCACTACTTGGATTGCCATTTTAATGATTTTTCATTAGGCACTGTTTATTTGATTGAGCTAAATTGACAATGTTTTTTCTCTTGCGAACGATTTGCTGCTGTGATTCCCACCTTTTGACTTAACTTTTGCAATCCTTGGGTTTTTTTTTCAAATACTTGTTGCTTATTCATGTGAACATTGACATGAAAAGGTTTGAATGCATTTTGATTTGAGTAATTTTTATTCTTAATTGATTAGTATAGTGGAATGCCTTTGATGCATTATTACTAACCTTGTTATTTATCTTGATTTTAGGGAGGAAATATCTTAGAAAAAGCTTTGTTAGAAGGATTTTTTAGCCTTACCTTTCTTTCTCATCTTGTGTGATTTCTACCTAGCTTAATTAGCCTCCAAAACTTGTATAGATTCTTTTTCAAAGCTGCATTAATACCTAGATTTGTGAGCATGATAGGAGCATTCATTTCTAAACCCCTTTACCCAAATACAAGCCTATTCAATTGACCTTTGCTTACCCCTTTGAGCCCTTTACTTTTATTCATTCCATTGTTTTTGAAAAAGTGTTTTGCATGAGTTACATTATGTTCTTCATAATTAAATATGCATAATTGATGTTGCTATTTTTATCTTCTTGGGTTAGAAAAAAATGTAATGAAAGTGAGGCTTTTGATTTGTTGAATCTTGAAGAAGATTTGTCTTAAAAATTGTAAGTTGGACTTTTTTGGAGCCTCCTCCCAGATCTCGTTTAGGAAGAAGAGGAAGGTGAAGGTTCACTTTCAAGTATTTAACTATACAAAATCTTATATGTTTGGTTGATTCATGGCTTCAGGTTTTATCCATTAGCTCTTGGATCGATTGCCTGATTTCTACACACACATAAAAAGAGAAAAGAAAAAAAGAGAAAAAAGAAAAAGAAAAAACAAAGCACCGATAATTTAACCAAAAAGAATAAAGTTTGAAATAAGGAAAACCTTGTTGGATTGAAGATTAAAGATTGGGTCTTTAAAGTTGATAATTGCACATTGGTGTTCATTTGATGGTTGCACTTTAGCTCATTTTGAGTTGCTTCTTAACGCTCATTCATTGATTTGTCATTATTTCCATTTCATCCCTTTAGTAGTCTTTCATCAACATTACAATCCTACAAAGTCCCCTAAATCGTGAATCTATGGTTTGTTGGTGGTGGAGATAGTAGAATCTTTACAAGCTTATGGTAGGTGCTAATCTAGGTGGATTGAGTGAAAATTTTGCTATTTGAGAGATGAGTGATACAGTTATACATTTGAGAGATCTATTTTGTTTCTTTTCCTTCTATCTTGTTATGTCTCTTATGTTAGTTTCTCTACACTGAAGCATTCCATGACTGTTGGTCGATTAGGGATAGAGGTTGTTTAAGTTGATAGCATATTCTTACATTGTCGGTTTTATGTTTGCTTGCATGAGTTTAACTATTGGATTTCTCTCTACTGATAATTTGCCCAAGAGTGCAAAAGGCTAAGTTTTGGGGGACTTGACAAACTCATTTATTTACATATATTTTCATATCAACTGGATCGGTTTTTGTCACTTTAATTGGTCTTTATGGAATTATTTGATTATTATTTGAATTATTGTGATAAATTGATTTTGTACTATTGATGCTACCTTATTTGGAATTTTTTTTGTAGGGTACTTGGGAAAATTAGATTTCAAAAAGATTAAGAAGTAATGAACCATAAAGCCAAAGATGAAATACCCAACATAGGATAAAACAGTCTAAAACATAAGCAGAGAAGAAGAAAATGCAATAATAGAGCAGGCCAAAATGACTACATAGAAGATGGAAACGCGAGGTGCATGGCCTGGGAAAAACAAGGAGAAAATAATAGCGTGGAAGCAAAAAATGTGAGGTCTGTAAAGGCTTTGAGTAAACCAAAAACAATGACTTAATTTGTCACATTCAGCTATAGTGTGGAGGAGTGTGTAGGCTGAAAAAAGAAGAAGAGAAAAATGTGAACTGTATATGGTGTGTGACGTCAAGCGGTAGTAGTGGATGTAACATCCCGTTACTGTCAGCAAGGGTATTATGGTAATATTGGGACTGACTGATAGGCGTTACTGTATTTACTGACTGAGTATGTTACTGGCCTCTAATTATAGAGGAACTGGTCTATTGCATATGCATATATTCA
>JANTPM010774540.1:0-11411 GCA_025434745.1 Erythroxylum divaricatum
CCGGGACTTTCCTTTAGGTGATTTGCCCATGTTGCAGGTGACTTATTTAACAATCAGTTATTCAATGAAAAATGACTGGTTTTGGCCATTTTCCTTTGGTTTCCTTGAGATTGCTTATCATATATCTCATCTTTTTTCACTGCTATGGCTGTGCAGGTTTTGAGATCCACTTCAGAAAATGTTTTTGTTCCATTGACTGTGGGAGGTGGTATCAGAGATTTTACGGATGCAAATGGAAGGTTTGATTCTTCCATCATACTGTGGGCCAATCTTGCACTTATTTTACAGTTTAGCTGGCATATTGGTCATTACATTGATTTTTTCTCGAACTCTCTAGTTTTGATCAATCTTGATTATTTTTGGTTCTCATTTAGGTACTATTCTAGTTTGGAAGTAGCTTCAGAGTATTTCAGGTCTGGGGCAGATAAGGTCTCTATTGGAAGTGATGCTGTCTATGCTGCAGAAGAATATTTAAGAACTAAAGTATGAATGCCGGTAGCTAATTGCAGCAGATCTGCTGTCTTTTCATGTTTTATTGGTAGTCTATCGTTTGTAATAGCTTTTGGTTATTCTTGAAGGTTAAGACTGGAAAGACCAGCATTGAACTGATATCTAGAGTTTATGGAAACCAGGTTTGTATTTTATACAGTTTGAAATACTTTAAAATCCATATTTCTCTTCACTTCCATGTTATTTGGAAGAACCAACAATAAAAGGGAAAAATCTACAAATTGGAATGGTGTATGCTAATGCCCTGAATGATTTCTCTTCTTTCCTACATAACCTGTCCTTATGAACTTCTGATAAAGACATCCATAGTCTTGCGTTTGTACCTTTTATTTGTATTTAAAGTTGGTTTAAGTGTGGGATGGTTCTATCTATTGACTTGTCTCAATTTATTTTAGGCAGTGGTTGTAAGTATAGACCCTCGTAGAGTTTATCTCAGAAGTCCCAATGATGTGGAGTTCATTGCTATTCGAGTAACTAACCAGGGTAAGGATAATTTCTACATGTTTACCATTGTCAGCTTCTCAGTTTGTCACTTGAATTACTTTTTATTTTGATTCTATCGTCAATTAAAACAGAAGATTTAATGTGCCACTGGGGCCTATTCAAGTGAATAATGATGTTGTAGCTTTGAAAAAAGTACTTACTCTTTAAATTTGAAAATTCTAAAGCGCCACTTCCCTTAGCTAAGGTTTGCAGATTGAGGTACTGTGTTCCAATCGTTTCTCATCATAATTTCCTACCTTTGCTGAACTTAAAATCATTCTCTACCCTGCAGTTAAATCTTTCTAAGGATAGTCTTCATTTATCTTTTTCATGCATAAAAAGAGAGGGAAAGATGTCTTATACTACGTCGGTTTTCTGATTAAATGAAATGAAATGTTGTCTTCTCCTATGTTGATTTCAGGTCCAAATGGAGAAGAGTATGCCTGGTATCAATGCACGGTAAGCCTTGTTTTTTTTCTTTTGTGTGCCGTCGGCTCTGAAACTATTTTTGCTTCCTATATTGATTCAACTTTACCTTTTCTTGCCACCTAGAACTAACTAAATAAATAGATTATAATTTAAAGCTATACAGTGACATTGCATAGACATAGTATCAGAATATATATCTATGCATAAAATCAAATAAATAATTAAGTGTGAAACTAGGTTTCAGAAATTTTCCAATTGGAGTCTTCCTTGAGATGATAACAACTTAACGCTTCGTTAAAGACACAGCTTGAAAAGGAATGTAAAATGTTTTCCTATCAATTAATAGAGATACATATCTGTAGGGATGGCAATAGAGCCTGGGCCCTGGCAGCCCGAGCCCAAACCCGACCCTCTGAACTAATAGCCCATCTTGTGGGCCTCCCGTCAAGGGAAATGTCATCCCCGTCTTTCCTTTTATATGTCCTCATGTCCCTCCTGCGTGACAATATGGGGGCGAAAAGAAGAAAAGGGGATCTTATCAACTTGTTCTGACCTAGGATAAGAAGCTCATGAGCGTGATCTTACTTCACCGTCGAGAAACGAAAGAAGAATTCCATTGACAAGTTGAACTAATATGACAGCTTGAAAAGGAATATAAAATGTTGCCCTATCAATTAATAGAGATATATATCTGTAAGGATGGCAAAAGGTTGAACGGCTGAGCCCGGGCCCCATACAGCAAATCAACGTCATTTTGCACTTTCTTTAAAAAAATAAAATTCGGCCCGGATTGCCTTCAACTCGATAGGGCTTGTTCTGGGCCACTTCTGACAGCGGTCGGCTCGACCCATTGCCATCCCTATATATCTGGATTCATTATTCAGATAGGACAAGTAGAGGAACAACATAGACTAGTTTTGCAATGACATGTGAATCAAATTCATTTTGCCATGATCACTGGCACTTTACCATAATGGGAATCTCATTTATTGCTTTGATGTGGCTCAGTATTCTGTACAATTAAATTCCTGATACAGCTCAATGTTCACCTCCTTAAAGGTTAATGGCGGGAGGGAAGGTAGGCCAATTGGAGCTTATGAACTTGCAAAAGCAGTTGAAGAGCTTGGAGCTGGAGAAATACTGCTGAACTGCATTGATTGCGATGGTAAGGATTATTTCTTTCCTGTCATAAGTTACTGTGTTTATCACTTTTCATTGATTTGAGCTTTTTAAGAAACAGAAGTGTGAAACGTTTATTTTGCAAAAATGGTTAGCGTGGATGATTTCAGCACCTGCAACAGACAATCCTAACATCTTATCCATTGTTTAATGTTTGCTTTGAGATACTCATCTTGTACGATGATCCACAAATCTTTGGTGATATCACAGTTCCTATTTTGTGTTGATGGCCTTTTCTTGGCCACTACTGATGAAGAGAATTTTTCTTAGGTTTGGACTAGAGTAATGATATCTTCAATATAGAACTACAGGACCACTATTTTTTTGTGATATGTCTATAAATTAATCTGCTTTTCCTGAAACTGGAGGTGTTTGCATATTTCACGGACGTCGTTATGGTTTTTCAGGTCAAGGTAAAGGATTTGATGTAGATCTAATAAAGTTGATTTCCGATGCTGTTAGCGTACCGGTGATTGCAAGCAGTGGTGCAGGCTCTGTTGAACACTTTTCAGAAGTCTTCACAAAAACAAATGCATCTGCCGCCCTTGCTGCTGGGATCTTCCACAGAAAGGAGGTATGACTATGTTTTGTTGACATTTGTTATCATTTTAGCGGCTCTAGGTAAAACCTGTCATTTAGTTTTCTAACTGATATACTACTTGAAGAAAAGCGGTAGGCTATATGCCACCCGATAAGCCACAAATTTGGTTCACTTTGAAAACGGTACTGGACCCTTGTTACAAGCATGAAAGTTCTGATGATTGCATTGATGGAAAATGAAGTCTAGCTTTATGTACTATGACACGTAGATATTGTGACATTTCATTGTTTCCCGTTTCTTGAAAATCCTCGATCTTATGGTATGCAGGTTCTTCTGCGATATGTTAAAGAGCACTTGGTGAAGGAAGGCATAGAAGTGAGAATCTAGTTGAAGTCACGAAACTCTTATGTCTGGCCGTCTGAATTATTCGGGCAACAACTGAATTGGCAGATTTGACAAGTTTTGTGCTGTTTTATGACTTCCTGAAATGGTTAATTTAGGCATGCTTTGGTTAAATTGATTGAATATTTTTTCTGTTGCTTGCTTTTCGTATGCTACTTTTTAGTTTGAAGTTCAAAGCTAAGTTAACAACATTGATACTTGCAGTATTAGTTGTGTTCTACCTTTCTGCACTTCATAAAAGATAATAATTAAATGTACAAACAGAACAGTAGTAGATGTTAAAACATCACTTTGGATTTGCCCAAGGGACTTTTCCAGGGGCTTATATTTGTAATTACATGTAATAATACATCTAAATTTGTTATTCTATTAATATACTCATTACCTTTGAATCGTGAGGAAATATGAATGCTAATACTTTCTAGTTATAATATATGATTATATCTGGTCAAATTTGATAGAACAAGGTCACCAAACCCCTTCTGGCTTTTCCAAACCTCTTGCCTTAGTTATTTGCCTTGTACATTGCGGCAGTCAAGTAAACTCCTAAAGCTACGTTTCCTCAACTCTCACCACCAAAGGCTTCTCCTTTTCGTCGTGGCGGGCTGGAGTCATCTCCAACAAGCTCATCTGTCCTTTATTTGCTTCCCCTGCCAGCATCTTCCTTGCCGCCCCCCCTTAATTTCCTCCAGCTCTTTGACTCAAACCTTGTTCTGGTACCAAAGCCAAGGGGCTATTTGCAGATGGTCTTAGCCAATGCTTCGTCCTCTGTTATCTCTTCCTCCTACTTTAATTATAAACTTACATGGAGTTAATTAATAGGTGATAAATCAGCTTTTCAAAAGTAAAATTTTTTCCCTCGCAACAACAACGGTAAGGCGGTTTATTGATGAGAGATTTGTCTTCCCTTTAACCCGAACTTGGGCTTTCTCTAATTAGAGCAAGATTTGATTGAACAACAATGAGGAAGATATGTTTATATTCAAGTTAAATTGTGAACCAAATTTGATGAAAGTGCTTGAGGTGGCATATATAAGGTAAATTTTATCATATCACAGAAGTAGAAATCTAGAATTAAAGGTAACTTTCGTCCTTATCTGACGTAACCTGAAATTAATAGATCAGGTTTTAATTGGTCAAACTTTGAGTGGAACTCGACTTGATGGTTGATTTATAAGGATAAAACTTTCTTTACAAAACGATATATTTTTTATTTAACTTCTCAAAGCGATAATATTTTGTCTTTAAGAAAGTCAAAATTAAAACGATATTTTGAAAAGGGAAACTAAAAAGACATTATTTTGGAACCAATTGAGGTACCTGGGATGGTGTTGGTGAAACAGACGATGAGAAGAATTCTAGTATGAGCTAACTTTTATAATTTATCTTTTGGAGCATTAATCCACTTTAAATTTGTGTTTTTATTGTGGAAAGCTCACTAGGTACCTTAATATGCCTAGATTAGCATATTGTAGCACTGTAAGAGATGGAGTTATGCAAGAATATGCTTAAGAATAAACCTAGTGAAGCTTAATGAAGATAGAAAGCTAGAAGAAATATAAATAGTAATCTCTAATCACTGGAAACCCTCAATACCCTTATTCCTTAAAATCTAGATATTCATAAGTAGGAAGTTTGTCTAACAAGAATACATTAAGCTATTGGGCATAAATCAAGAACTTGGGGATGATAAAAACTAGTCAAACTCTGAATCAAACAAATAGTTTATTCAACTATTGATTGTGAGATGCAAGAGGAAACTGTCAAAGACACTAATTAGATTGGAAGCTAAAGTTTAAATGGTAGCAATGGTCGATTAGAATGTTATTTCTTTTTCAAATACTGTTCAAGACCAACAACAGATTGTTAGTAAATCATAACTCATTACTAATTAGCAATTAGTGAACAAAAATGAGGAACAACCTAAGAATTAGTAGTATCCTATATGAAGAAGCCAAGTAGAAAGCCAAAAAAAAAAGGTTTTGGAGCAAGCCCCACTACTCAAGATACGTCAATCATAGCCTGTGATGTAAAGATTGTTCCAATAAACCACATATGATTAAAGATTATTCGCTTTCAAAGAAGCTAATTTTGATGGGTCACTTGGAGACTAAAATATAAGTCACCATGCTCCAAAAATGTCTTTGGTTTCAGGTAAACATTGAAAGTTTCTAACACTATATTCCTAAAAGGTCTTTGGTTTTAGGTAAACATTAAAAGTTTATCAGCAATCATTCAACTCTTTACAATGGTAAAATTATAATCACTTTTGATTCAATTCATATTCAACTGAACAAGAACCTCTAAATGATTAACACATGCATTACCAATTGACCTTGATCAACCATAAAATTAGAATTAATGCAATATTCATTTTTACAGTTAACTTAGCTTTTTAGAGGATAACTCTTTAGGAGAACCTAGAGAAATTACAAGTGGATAAGTCATTTATTTTACTAGGTGATTTAAATTGCACATTTTAAAGAGCTTTCATTCATGGAAGGAACATTGGAGACAATATCCTTACAATACCCTATATTTAACACTAATTAGAAGGTTAATAGGGATAAATAAAATAAGAACCCACATACATTGACAAGTGCTAGGAACAACCCCAGCCACAAATACTACACGTATAGAATATCTACACCTAAATTCACTCTAATGAGTTCCTTATCCTTAAACTAACATCTCCATACAATTTAGGTGAAAATCAAGTGTTCTTTACTCAGCTATTACATGTTAAATGTAAACTATTTCATTAGAGTTACATCTCAAATTGAATAAGAATGTCAAGCTTAACAGCTCATCTTATAATTCTAAGGTCACATGCAATACAACTAAACTAAATTTGAATCATATAGTCAACCAATCTTAATTTGAGTCGAATAGCTCCCCTTTATGCTCCAGGTAATCTGTAATTCACTACCCCATTATCTACCTTCTAAATGTGACGTTTCTATAATAGATAGCGTTTTTTTTCAATTGAGATTTCCTGCGCTAGAAGTAATTGCTATTAGCCACATTAGACATATACTACTCTGCTTTAGAATTGATTGTGAAATTATTCAATTCTCCAAACACGTAGCATATGCCCATTTAATACCTTAAATTATGCACAAAGGAATAATTGCTCTCCTATCTAAGCAAGGATCTCCTTTAGTGTAATTTGTGGTTACCTCTCTTGTCATTCATATATCCTAGTATTATGTTCTTTCCATATTGATTGTAGGCAGATTCTAAGGGATATGACATAGGCAACCATATCCACTCTAAAGACCATGTAGCAATTTTCTTTCAACCATCAAATAATGTCTGAGTAGCTTTTTATATTTAAACTCAATTTCAAAAGTCCCTTAACTTGCTTCTAAATGGCATCGAAGTAGTTGCATTGACAGAATAAATGTAATAATTTTTTAGTTCCTAATTTACATAGTCCATACGAGTTCTTGAGGGATCATGCTAATTTTGTTTGTAGCTTCCAGCCACATAACGAATGAAATTTTTGGTTATAGACTTCTATCCCTAATGATTTTGGGCCAATCCATTATCGAGCCTCTTGGTCTAAGCCATTCCCTATAAGCTTTCTTTGAGAAAATCCCTTTGTTGATTGTTCTAAATATAACAATCATCCCAATCATTATTAAGAGTATAATCAGGAACCAATTGGCTTAATTCCCTTGGATAATTGTGTCATCGCCCACCCTCAATCCATATAATAACCTTTGCTTGAGTTGGAAAATGATCTATGAATTGGCTAGTTTCTAGTTGTGAATTAATGCACATTACTTGTCTAGTTATCATACCAAAGAAAAACTGAGGAGCCATCCTGAATCCTACAACTTATAATAGGTTCAATAGAGGCCCTTAGTTTAAGTAGTTGGGCGATAAACCAAAAGTGAGAAGATTTATTTTTAACTACCTAAATACTTTCCTCCTTTAGTATATAGCTATGTATCCATGCATCCATAATGATTCTTTATCCACCAATACTTAGAAAAGCCTCTTAGCCATCAAAACCTTATTGGTTTATAGGAGTGATATCAAAACCCTCTTCGCTAAACAATTTACATACTTTTAACCATTTGACCTTAGCATAACATTTACAAGTTTACCCATAAAATTTCCTTATCATTCCTTTAATAGTATTGATTAAGACCTTAGATAAGAACATATGTGCACTCTATTAGATACACATGAAATTGATTATAGCTTTGATCAATTGTAGTTTAGCACCAAAAAAGATATCTTTATTATACCAAACACCTAATTGCTTAGAGTTTTTTCCATTAAAGGTAAATACTTGAATTATAACCTTCTTGTAACCAAAGGTAGTTTAAGTACATTAAAGGAGGGCCTCTAATAAAAATGACAACCAATGCTTTCAGTTTATTTGCATATGGCATAACACTATGGTAATATAACTTTTGTTATAGTTAATGTCTAATCCAAAAAGTACCCGAAAATGAATTAGAGACTTAATTAAGACTTAATTTAGCTTTAGATTTAAAGTAAACTTACTAGCTTAATCTTTTATAGTTGCTATGATACCTAATGATGGCACCCTTTAAGATATTATGCTTCAATAGTAGATTCAATGCCTCCATAAAGAGGATGAATGGATAATGAAATTGGGGGTCTCCTTGTTTAATAACCTTTCATCCCTTAAACAGCTTTAAGGGAACTTCATTGATCAATACACTATAAGATTTAGAAGAGGAGCAAGCCATCGCCTATTTCCTAAAAGTTAAGGAAATACGAGAACCTCAAGCGAGTTAGATAAGAATTCCTAGCTTATACAATCAAATGCTTTGTTGAAGTCAACCTTAATAACAAAAATTTGGAATGATTTCTTTCTAGTGTATCCCTTCAAGATTTCTTAAGTAATGAGTATCTTATCACTAACTAATCTCCCTTTGAGAAAAGCTCGTTGGTTATTGCTTATGATAAATTGAAGCACCACTTTTAGTCTATTTCCCAATATTGTGAAAATGATTTTAAACAAAAAATTTCTATAAGAAATTGACTTATAGTCCCCAAAGGATGAAAGATTAGGAATCTTATAAGCAAGATATATAAATGATTTGTTAATTTCCTTATATAGGGTTACACTATTAAAAAACTTCTTGACAACTTGTTTCACTATAGAACCCGCCATTGGCCAAGCTTTATAAAAGAAGAATCTGTTTAAACCATTAAATCCAAGAGCCTTTGTTGACAAAAAATAAGGAAAAAGGTACTGAACAAGAGCTAGGAGTAGAAGAACCTATAAAGTTATTTAAAAATGGCACTACATAAATTAACAACCCCTCTTGGTTAGTGACGAAATCACAATTTTAAGAGACAATAGACCATATGTTTTTAGAGTTCCTCTTAGCCAAGATAGAGTTAAAGAAGAATTTTATAAACCTCTCTCCCTTCTTTAGCCAATTATTCATATCTCTTTGCTTGAGTAGAGTAGCATGATCATCCACTTTATGGTCATCTTTTCTTCAATTAGCAGCTCCTTACTAGATGGATCTATAGATGGACTATGTTCAATTCTTTCAAGCTTATCCTTTGCACTCTTGACTACTTCGATAGTGTTAAGGCCCCTTGTAACATTTTACTTCTTCAATTCCTTCTTGATACCTTTTAATTTTTATAATCATATAAGTTGTTTAGAGCTATATATCCTAGAGGACATCCCTTTCGATATTGCCTCGTGAAATCCATCATCAAAAGCAAGGAAGTTGTTAAATATAAAAGGGAACTTTTTTTCTTACCTTTTGGAACAAAATACTATTCTAGATATATGTATGATCTAAAAATAATAGCTCCATAACATTTTCTTTTCTCTCAAGAAAATTGGTGAACCTTGCAAGATTAACAAGAGCTCTATTTGATTTTTTTCGTAATAAAACTCCTTCCTTCCTGTTTGTTACTCCAAGTAAATATTTGCCATTTATATCAGGGGTGGATCCATATTGGGGGCAAGTGGGGGCACTTGCCTCTACTGCCTCCAAAAAATTTCATATAAAGAAATTATTATTTTAAGTTTTGATCTCATAACAAAATTTTACTCCCATTAAAATTTTGCCTCCATTAAAATAAAAAATTTCCCTATTAAAATTTTTCCCCTGCTCAAAAAAACTTATGGATTCGTCCCTAATTTATATCTCAGGTCCTCCAAAGCTAACCCTTCCACATACTCTTTAAAGTTACAAGCAATCTAAAGAGAATTGCTACTAACCTTATTTTGTAGTAGACCATCCCAAAGTAGTCCCTTTGAAAAATAAAGGTTAGAGCCATAAATAATATAAATATACAACTTCCATTTTAAAGTGAAAAGTGAACTAATACATGCATAGCTTAATCACAAGACCACAATTCTTCCACTTTTACAAAATTATTGTTATTGGCATTCACAATTCCCCCAAAATAGTGGTGCTGGAGATTTGAAAGAAAATCCAAATTGGCCCTAAAATCTTTAATTTATTCAAATTAGCTTATCTAATCTTCATTTCAAAATATACTACAAACCAAGGATGTTAGAAATTGATAAAATCCTTTAAAGCTTGTAGCCTTTTAAGGTAATTTAATCCTCAAACATTTCAGACTAAAGAAGTCATTTTGAGATGGACTTATCTTTGGAGCTCCTACGTTGAGTGCCCCTTTATAACTTCTTCCTTATAACTGTTTGGAAACCATAATATTTTAAATCCAATGAAGATTTGATAGTTGGCTCTATATCCTCTATAACATGAGGGATAATAGGTTACCTATCATACATATTCTCCGTTGCCTGTTACATATACTCATTCTCTTTACTTTTTGCTATAACCTTGCTAGGGGATTGAGAGTAATTCAAAACCTAAATCAACTCCTTTCTACCAATATGCTCATCCTCCTCTAAATTATGCATTTCCTTATTAAGTAATGCAATATATAGATCACCATTTGGCATATATATGCTATTTGGTTGCTTAAATTCTTTCAATTTCTCTAAATTTTCCTCCCCTACTCCATCAGCTTATTATAATCTCCCCTCTTGAACATTTTTGTAATAGGTTTCCATTACTTACCTTACATCTTAATTGATGGTGTTGAATTGTATGTAATCATAATAGATTCCTCATATAATACATTGTTTCATCCTAACCTCATAATAGGGATGTATTCGGGCAGATTCATAGACACTTCCATACTGATGCATACTCTTATAAACCAAATTATCTTTCTTTTAGCCATGTTCTCGTCCATAAATAGTGCCTTTTTAATATAACTAGCAAGTATACTCAAAACTTTAGTTGTCAAAGGTAAAAGGTGCCTCAATAATAGGGCTAGATTAGGGGTCTACAGTAAGTGGGGGTAGTGATAAAGGAAGATGAGGGCAAAGATGGAAATTAGTTTGGATAGGGCAGGAGTCAAGTTTTTATTAAAGGAAGTCATAATAAAGTAGGCACTAAACAACTTTATGATGAGACAAGCTTGTATGATAATTATCAAAAATAGTAATAAAAACTTTAGGTGGCAAAAGCAAAAAGTTAAGGGACTAAAGTGTCTTTGTACACTAATGAGAATTACTCTAGAGTTTGCAAAGCTTGCATGTCATTAAGGTCAAATAATTAGAAATTTGAAGAAGTGAGAAGAAAATGAGGTTGAAATAGTGGATTAGATAGCAGTAAGTTTGAAAATACAAAATAAGATATAGCTAAAGGAAAATAAAGAGAACGAATAGTGTAAAGTGGACATAAAATAAAACATTAATGATCAAAGTAGCCATTTTCTTAATAGCCTAGCTCTAAGTAAAAGATGGTGGATGAAGGAAAAAGGAGAGTAGGTGACCTGTGCATTTCTTTGAGAGAGACCTTCCTAAGTGAAGCCT
>JANTPM010777201.1:0-11388 GCA_025434745.1 Erythroxylum divaricatum
AATCTCGCTGGTGTTCTGAACCCGATTCAATTAGGGGCCTATTACTCTCATTTGGCTCACCCTAAAATCGTGGAAAATTTCATGGAGATAGTAGACCTCTAGATCTACAACTTCTATGTTTTGAGTTTCTCTATATTCGAACGTTAAATAGCTCAAAAAAATTAAACAAGTGGAGTCACGAATCTGTCTTTGCAATCTCAAACCATCCCAACTCAAGTTAATCATTATTTTTGTTCAACTTAGCCATGCAATTAACCTTAAGTAACATCACAAGCAACTATAAAACCATCATAGGAAACATATGACTTACCTAATCAAGCTTCCAATCTTCAACTCTTCACATTTTTACTAAATCCTCCCAACCTTCCTACCACACACGGCCATCATCTCTTCAAGTAGGAAAGGTTTAGGTTTTCTTTTTTTCTTTTAGAAACAAGGTGAAGAGAGCAAAGATCTTGAAGAGGCTAGTTGTGAAAAAGAGCAAAACAAAATCCCATGCAAGAAGGTGTGTCGTGCATGAGTGGAGAAAGCAAAGAAGAAGAGAGAATAAGGTGAAAAACAATGAAATGAGCTTTGGTCTTCTAGAGTGTCGTGGATGAGGGAAGAAAGACAAGGACATTTAATGATAAAGACACTTGTCATTTTAATAAGAAAAGACAAAACTTCCATTAATCTCATTTAGTAAAAGAAACCCTAATGTACTTTATTTTTAATCAATTCAATTCCAAATGTCTGTAATTATAATCCCAAAATCATTTACCTAAATTTCTAGTGCCATTGGACAGAAATTTTTACTACCGAAAATCAACAGGTTCGTCACTTGGTGATTTTTTCGGTCCTGAAATTTTCTCCGGAAAAGTCCAGAAAAATTTCTAAAATTCCCTTAAAATATAAAACACACAAAAATTCACTATAATAAAATTTTCAAACACAATTTCCACATTATTCACAATAAAATTCCGTTTAGGCCCAAATACTGAGAAATATCATGAATGTATGTACAGTTATTTTTCATGTGCAAAAATTCACTGTTTACAAAACCAGTATGCATGAAAATGCCAAATTAGTCCTAATCACTCTCATCCCTGACCAAATTATTATTTTACCATTCCCGTCAGGGGTAGGATTTTACAAAAACAGTAGCCAACATTAACTGCTACTAGCATGTTTTAAAACCTAATAATAATACTGATACTATGACAATATTCATAACATCTATTTGAACTCTATTTTGGGGGGACAAAATTAAGATTAAAAATATACGTTTTGCGTTCAAAACTAGGAGATACTTGGTTGATGGGTTTGGGAAGGGATTAATAGGTAAGGAACGAAAAGTGAGTGATTGGTTGTTGATTATCATTATAGGAGTAATAATTTGATATTTAACTTTTGGAGAATCCTCCATATCATCCATTTAGTAGAAAAATGCAACCCATTCTTTAGTAGTGACTCTTTTTTAATTTTTTTAAATATTAATTAGTTAAATTATAATTAATTAATTAAAATATAATAAATTAATTATTTACAATATAATTAATTACAATATAATTAATTAATTAATTACATTATAATTAATTAAAAATAATTCATTCATTAATTAAAATATTGTAATTAATTAAAATAATATAATTAACTAAAATATAATTAATTAATTACACTATAATTAATTAAAATATAATTCATTCATTAATTAAAATATTGTAATTAATTACTCAAAATATTGTAATTAATTAATTAATTAAAATATTATTATTTATTAAAGTATAACTAAATCAAATATAATTATTCGTGAATTAAATTATTGTAATTAATTAATTAAAATATTATTATTATTATTATTTATTAACATTGTAATATTAAAATATTATTATTAATTAAAATATAACTAATTATAATATAATTATTTATTAATTAAAAGATTATAATTAATTAATTAAAATATCGTTCATTCCTTAATTAAAATATTGTAATTAATTAATTAATTAAAATATAATTAATTAAAAATAATTATTAATTAAGTATAATATAAGTATTCAAAATATACTTCATTCATTAATTAAAATATTATAATTTATACTTAAATTATAATATTTTAATTAATTAATCTATTGTAATTAATTAATTGCAAAAAATTTTACAAACCAAATATTATCAAGAGTAATGATAATCATTCTTTCTTTTTAACCAACTATTATAATTATAATAATAATATCTATTCTTATTTTTTAATATGTTCATTTTTATTTGTATTACTATCCTTCTACGCTAATCAAATGTCCCTTAATAACTTTTGCTATCAATTTTCAGGCCCAAGCCTACTCTAAACGGCGTAACTTAATTGGAATACTCGGCCGCAGAGCAAAACTAGGGCTTCTTTTAGTAAGCCCACAGTGCTCTGGCACATATTTTGAAATCCTTTAGCCCACCAGAGTTAGGGTTTTACATGATAGAACTATATAATCAACCTTTGCCCACACTTTCTCAGCTCCGTTTTCACCAAGGCAAAGAGGTCCAACATCAGCCGACGACATGGTAACAATCTCAAGCTCTCCGCATATTTCATTAATGTTTTATTCTTGTCATCCTTCTCTAATGAAATCTCTATTCGTTATTTTTCTAGGTGAAGTACTCGAGGGAACCCGATAATCCCACCAAATGTAAGCCTTCTTTTGGTTTTTATTCTGTACTTCTTATAGCTATGATACAATCATATTCGTTAGAATCTGATCATTTCTTATCTACAATCAATTTGCAGCTTGTAAGGCCAGAGGGTCTGACCTCAGAGTTCATTTCAAGGTATAGTGATGCGACCTTGCTCTTATTTCCCTCTGTGATTTCTTCTTTTCATTAGCATGTTTGTGGTTGTGGAAACCAAATTTTGTTGCATGGGGAAAACCTGAGGAAAAAAGCAGGGGTCTGTTGCCCATGTGGACAGACCTCTCGTAAACTTCAGGAAAATCATTTTCATCGTTATTGGGTGAACCTCTGTTCTGTTCTTTTATTCAGTGGCTGAAGGTTCAGTAAATGATGGGACATTTA
Source organism: Erythroxylum divaricatum (assembly GCA_025434745.1). Lineage (NCBI taxonomy): Eukaryota > Viridiplantae > Streptophyta > Magnoliopsida > Malpighiales > Erythroxylaceae > Erythroxylum > Erythroxylum divaricatum. The sequence goes on from JANTPM010777201.1 coordinate 3,040, forward strand.
TTCAGCAGGTGTTGTTCTTTTCTCCGTTTTTTGTTTATGTGATCTGCTGTTGAATATCCTGTCAAAAGTTTTCGAACATTGAAGAAAAGGTACTTCTGTTTTTATTGGCAAGTTTGATTTTTGATGTGTGCACAATTATATGGATCTAATGCCTGAGGCCCTTAAAAACTGTCAGCTTTTGGAAATACCTTCTGTTGTTACTAGCTCGATATGATCTATTCTTCAGATATTCTTAAAGTTGTTTTTTTATCAGAACACTAGGGAGACAGCCTTTGCCATTAGGAAATTGCCTCTGGCAAAAGCGAAGAGATATTTGGAAGATGTGATGGTTCACAAACAGGCTATACCCTTCCGACGTTTCTGTGGTGGAGTTGGCCGAACTGCTCAGGCAAAAAACAGACATTCAAATGGGCAAGGACGCTGGCCCGTTAAGTCTGCAAAATTCATCCTTGATTTGCTGAAGAACGCCGAAAGCAATGCTGAGGTATATCTGTATTGGCTTCTCAATCTGGTTTTACTTTATCCTCATTGTTTACCGGTATTCTATGTTGATTTCAGGTCAAGGGTTTGGATGTTGATGCCCTCTATGTCTCACACATCCAGGTGAATCAGGCTCAAAAGCAAAGACGTCGTACCTATAGAGCTCATGGGAGAATCAATCGTAAGTTTACTCTCAATTTATTTGTTTCTGCTTTGATTCTACTTAAAGTTTTATTAAGGTGTATGAAGTGAAAGATGGTCGTATTTCTTTGGACAGCTTATATGTCCAGCCCTTGCCACATTGAATTAATCTTGTCTGAAAAAGAAGAACCAGTTAAGAAAGAGGTAATTTTGGTCTGTGCTTCCATTAAGTCAATGTCATGGTAGGAAGTGATTCTGACTCTAGTTCTTCATTTTGTAGCCCGAGACCCAGTTGGCAACTAGCAAATCCAAGAAGTCCCAAGCTCTTCGCAATGGCGCTTCCTCTTGAGACTGCACTCATTAAAGGAGTGCACCAAAATATGTGTGGTTTCCATTTAGAAGGAATTTTTGTTTGCAACTTATATACAATGACCTGTTGTTTAGATGAATTAAATTCTTTAGTATTTAACTATTTTAATTTTTTAATGGGATACTTGGACTTGGATGAACCCTTGTTACATTTGATTTCTTTGAGATGGTTGTGCAGCATGCTTTTTATTTATGCAAATGAAACAGCAATACCTTCCATTGTTAGGTTAATGTTAACTTGTATCAATCTGTAGGATATATCATCCTTATTTTCAGTAGATAAATGAATGTATCGTGAAAGCTGTAGGGTTAATTGGCGATTCTAGAGCATTCTGCAGATACTTGTATGATTTGTCTTTATATTTCTACTGGTGTCTTAGAACACATCATAATAGCTAAAATTATAACAGCTATGTTGGCGACTATTGTTAAAAATATTACATAATGCTCTGGTCCTTAAATGAGTCGGTAACTCAACTCTTAATGTTTCTGTGCCGTAAATAAAGAATTATGTGGCAGAATTTCTCCGTATTTCTCATTCACGGAAAAGAGGAATATACTTCAAGGAGTCAAATAAGGAACAAGATAATTCCAGCAAAGTACACCAAAAAATATCTCAATACTTCCCCTCAAATTGAAGGCCAACTTGCAAAGGAGTAACTGAAATTGTTGCTTCCTAGAGTCTTACTGAAGATGTCAACAAGCCTGAGTGCTAGCATAACAGGAATATTTCAGCTCACGCACTTGTAGATCCTTATTCTCGAAGTCAAGCAAGCGGTTATATTCTTTCTAAGAAGAAGTTTGATCCTAGGTGATTTGACTTTGGTCCAATAGTGGCCCAAGCCCCTTTCTTTGTCAAGTAGGAGGAGGGTTTAGTCTTCTATCTAGTGCTACAATTCGATTCCGGAGTTACGTTCGTATCAAAGCTGCCAACTTGAATCTGGTCATGTACATAATAAAAATCCACTTCAATATGTTTTATGCATTTATGGAAAATAGGATTCACAGCAATGTAGAGAATCACTTAAATATCACAAAACAAGCGCATAGGATGCGAATAACAAACTCCAAGTGACTTAAGCAAAGACTTAAGCTAAGTAAGTTCACATCTAGTAAGGGTCATTGAGCAATACCCAACCTCAACAGAAGAGCATAAAATTGTGGATTATTTCTTAGTCTTCCAAGATACAAGAGAAAGACCCAGCATAACATATACTGAGTAAGAGGATGTTGTGTTAAAGGACAAGTAGCCCAGTCTGAATCACAATAAGCAGTTAGATGCAAATCACTAACACAACAAAGAAGAAGACCCTTATGAGAATGACCTTTTAGATAATGTAGCACCCGTAAAGTGGCATTCTAGTGAGCTTCTTTAGGACACTACATAAATTGGGCAAGAGTATGCACAACATAACATAGCTTTGGACCGATGATGGTAAGATAAATGAGACAACCAACAAGTCTCCTACATCGATCCAGATAAGGAAAATCAGGTCATGTATCAAGCTTCAATTGGTGGTTAAGTTCCATGGGAAAGTCACAAGGTTATGCATAAAACAGCCTAGCCTCAAAAACAATATCAAGCATATATACTTGCGCTGAGAGAGAAACAACCCTTCTAGAGCTTGAGCTATCTCACTACTAAAAAAGTATTTCCAGCACCCCAAATCTTTCGTGCGAAAGCAAGCACTCAAATAAGCTTTGAAATTAGCAATAGCTGCAGAATTATTGCCCGCAATTATTAAGTCACCAACATACATAAGGACATGAAGAACAATACCTTAGCATTCATAAGAGAATAGAGAATAGTCAGCATAGGATCGAGTGAAGCCGAAAGACTTAAAGGCGGAAGCCAACTTAGAAATCAGTTACGTGAATCTTGACGGAGTTCATATAAAGATTTGCGCAAGCGTCAAACCTTTCCTGGAGAAGAACTAGTGAACCCCAGAGGAAGAGTCATGTATCCTTCCTCATTAAGATTACCATGCAGGAAAGCATTGTGAACATCCATTTTATGAAGTTTCCCAATCACGAATAATGGCAATGACAATAAAGACCCAAACAAAGACCATTTTAGCAGCTAGAGCAAAGGTCTCAGTAAAATTAATACTTTAAACTTGATTGTTGCCAAGAATAACCAAACGAGCCTTGTGATGCTCAATAGTATTGTTGAAATTTTTGTTGGGTTTGGGTTCCCTCCTATGTGGTAAAACCCATCAATTTTTAAAGCCCATTTTATTTTAACCCATTAGGGTTAATGTTTGAATTGTTAATGAAATTTTTAGCAGCTGCCAAGAGGGGAGAGAAAAGAGAGAGAGAGAAGAGAAGAGAGAGATTTGTCTTCACAAAAGGGAAGAGATTTTTCACTCGACCCGTTTTACTTTTCCGGCCATCGGGAAGTCGTTCACCGTTGGATCGGTCTCATTTTTGGTTTACAATTTCTAGACATATTGTTCTCCATTCTGAACGGTGAAGATTTGGTTTCGAGGTCTGGAGGTTGAGTTTTTGGATCCAAAAGTGGACTGGTCTCAATGAGTTTCCATAACTGACGAGCTTTGCCATATTTTGATTTTGGTCTACATTTTTTGTTTGATCAAGCTGAATTTTGGTGAGCATGTTCTTTACTCATTTTTCTTTGTTTTGAATGGTGGAGATTGGATTTTGACGGCTGGAACGTTTCCAGAATTTGTTAGAACAGAAGCTTTTGTAGTGATTGCTCTCTTTGTGTAGTTCTCTACTTTAATTTGTGGCTATATGAAATTAAGCCTTTGATTTTTGGATTTTGTGGCTATTGATCTCTGTAAGACAGTATTTGTGATACTGGATTTCATTTGCTCAAACCAAGAGAGGTCCCGTGGTTTTTATCCTTCACACCGAAGGAGATTTTGCCACGTTTAATAATTGTTATGTTTTGTGATTGGTTTTTGATTTGTGCATTATTAGGGCAGATTGTGATCATTTGGTTTGTTTCCAATTTTTGCTCATTATTACTCCTATTAAATTCATTCAAGTGGGGAAAGATTTATTGATTGATCGTTGCGTGTGTTATATCCGCTTCTTTCCCAATAGGCCAGCCGTGCGTTCAATTTCTAGGTAGGACGATAAATTCGTCCTCCATTAGGAGTATACATCACCATCACATGTTCTTTCCCATATTGTTTCTCAGGGATTGAATCACTAGCAACATCAAGAGAGGTGTTAGCTTCTACTATCTCGAGACTTTGGAATATGTTACTTCTGAAACCAGTATTTAGTGGGCGGTTCATTGCACTTGGAGTTCTCTTCCTTGCAACAACCATCCATTCGCCATAAATTGGACTCGACTCTTAACGTGAAATAGCACTATCATTCGATGATAAATTATCGTGTGTAGTTGTAGCTCCATCAGGAGTCCCCTCGGTTGGCACCTCACAAATCTCATTAGTATGTCCATAAAAGCTACACCGGAAATAGATTTTATACAGGGGCCTCATATGCCACTTTATAGCGAACCCCTTCTACTTCAATCAAAGGCACAAGAGGTTTAGTCAAATCGATTTCCACACAAATCGGGGCAAACTATCCCCTATTGGCATGGAATGTATTACCATCAAGTTTCTTAGGTTTACCGATAGACTGAGCAAGAGTTGCAAGAACATTGGCATTGTAATATTCCATTGGCAATTTAGGAATACGATTCCAAACGAGGATCCTATCTATGCCAGTCATTGCAGGGTGAAATCCCGAGAACCATTCTCGCATTGTTAAATAATGATCTTGGATGACCCAAGGACCTTTAGTAAGAGCAACTCTTCTGTCCTCCCTGTTGGAAAATTTTACCATATAGAAATCGTTCTGAAGGTCAGCAATCTCAATCTTCCCTGTAGGCTTCCATAATTGATTGATTTTTTAAGATAAAAAATAGAACCCTACAGTTTTACCTAAAACCTTAACAAGTAATGAGTCTTTCAATGTTTTTCCAACTCCTCGCGAAAGACTAGGTTAAAGAAGAAATATGGTAACTATGTATTTTCATCTATGTACTGTAGATTCATCGTCTGTACCTCGCAGAGATCCGGTAGGTCTTTAATATCCATGTCTTCCACTATAGGGGTCGATTTAGTTCATCCCCATATTCCATTCGAGGCTTCATCCAGTTTGGCCAACGCCGGAGAGACGCCCCTATCCGGAGAGTCCAGCGGTCGTTGCCGTTTCCCTAGCGGAGGATTAGCCAGGCTGGGACCAATCCAGAAATTAGTTTGTGACATCTTCGGATACGTAACTACCTCCGTTCAACTAACGTGTGTTTGCACGTTCAACTAAAAAGGTGATTAATAATTGGTTTTCGATTGTGAGATACCATCTAACCAAGAAGAAGACTTAGATCTTTATCTTCTAGATAAATGTAAAATTCGATCGAGTCTTTACGCTTCCAGATCAATCAGAGAACAGTATATATATGGGGGAAAAAAGAAGAAGAAGAAGAGAGTATTTTAACAGGCGACATATAGAAATAACTTTAGTTATGCTAAGATGTTATTAACAAAAATCTGGTTGGCCAGGGATGCCATAGAGGCTTACATAATGCTTATGAAATGACCCTTAGTACTTGGCGAATTGATTAATGAAAAAGGAGTAGAATACGAGTGTTTTAGACCTGGTGATGACTCGATAATATTTCTTCTGGCCTACAGTACGTTATCAGTTTCGACAACGATTGAAGAGTGTGCATGTTGAAGATTTACCACCAAACAAAGTTCTTAGGCATGAACCATAGATAATCTCATCACAAAAGGGTTGCCTATCTAACAGTACTTTACAGTCAAGAAATCGTTGGGACACCTCATCAGACACCGTCAGGAACTGGCCTCCTTCTTCAGTATATTCAGTTACCTTTCCCTGATTGTTAGTGAAATGATGTGACTTGATCCTACCTACCATTGAAAGCAGTAGCAAAGATGCCACAGAAAATGCAGCAAACTTTCTCGCTGATATCGTTGACATATTTTCGTTGAGTTTTCTCTGCTCGATAGCTACAGAGTCTAGCAAGAGATTTTATGGAATCTTTGCTAGTAATTTTAACTTGAGAGATAAAGTTGCAATAGACGGTTAGATTAGTTGAGTTCATTTATGAGTCACGTTAGTGGTAACATCTCTATCGATCTATTAGACACTACAACAAAAATGGCATACAGTAATAATCGACAATAACATTTTTGACAATATGTTATAAAATATCTATCTATGGAAACACTATCTCTTAAAATGTTATGATTCTTAATTTGATAAATAACACTTTATGAATTTTTAACATATAATTTATCATTAAAAACAATTTTTTTAAATGTTACTAAAGATTATAAAAGGTTACTATTTTAAAATGTTAAGAAAATGATGTAAATTATAGCATACTCATTAGTGTTACCATTCATATTTAATAATACTTATCATCTATTATCGTATGTCGTTTTTGTGGTAGTGAGAAAAGGGCAAAAAGCTTTGTATCTTATAGGTTGAGTTAGGATTTATTAATAATTAGCTAGCAAAAAAATCGATATTCGTTGCATTATTCTTCATTTGTGTGTTGGTATAAAGACTTGATTCCTTCTCAAAATTTTAATTTAAATTTGAAGCAATCTTATGATGTGTTTTCAATTTGTTTCTTAGATACAAAGTAAAGAAAAAAAAAAACAAAACACTGATATATTTCTAAGCAATGCCTAGAATACTTGCGCTTTAATGCCGTGAAGATGTTAAGAGCTATGGCAAGTGGCTCGTGACATAAAGCGACAGTACAGGAGGCCACTTTGGTGCCTTGTTGCTCGTGACCCTGCCAGAGACTGTTGCAGAGGTGGTTTAAATTATAAGTTTTAAAATATCAAATTACAAAGGTCAGCAATTCTAGAAGTGCCTATAACTTCATTTTCTTAACTATTTTTTAATCCACTCACAATAGCTCCATTTTCTAAACCAATCTAAAAACACTTGGCCTAACACTTTATTTTAGTTAATATTAGGACAACTATTACTAGTTGTGTCTTATTATGCCAATTTAACAAGAAGAATTAATACCCCGTTTGGTAATTAACAGATTGCATTAGCTGTTAATTGACAATAAATTAATATAACTGATTTGACCAACGGATAACATTAATTGATTATTTAAAAATGTTTGATAAAATTAGTACGTAGGACGTTATACTCAACATCATCTCTCTCCTTTATAATGATAAGTGTTGAATAAAGCCTACAGGCATTAAACTTGGCTTCACGGGATAAGTGTGTGGAGGGGATAGTAAGATGTTATTTAGTCAAGGTCTTTGAGGAAGGTCTCTTTACTTATTTAAAGATAAGAACGGTTGGACTTTGTAGCCTATTAGGTATTCACAGATCTGGATTCTATCAGGTATTTTCCTATTATTTGTAATTTCTTTTATTTATGTTTTTATTGTATTTTTGGCTACATAGAAATTTTCCGTACTAGTTTTTACTTTTCTATGTAATTTGCATCATTATTATATTGTCTTATTTGCATGTGGGTCTATCGGAAATAGCCTCTCTATTATATAGGAATAAGGTTGCGTATTATCAGACCTCCCCAGATCCCGTTTTATTGCGAAATTTCAGACTAGATGGTGATGATGAACTGATTATGTATAAAATGCTTATAAGGCATGACTTTAAAAAATAATTTATAAAGACACGAGTATTATATCTTAGTATTTATTTAAATATTCTCATAAGAATATATGCTTATGTTTCAATTTGCTTCAGTTAATCAATCAAAGTTAAATAAATTAAAAACTATTTGTCTATGTTCAAAATAAAAATAACTATTTAAGCTAATGTTAGAAACTAAAATGAAAAAATGTCGTAGCATAAAACTTATTTTTAATTATATGAAAATGTAATCCCTTAATAAAATTAATCTTATCTTATAACTAAACTAAAAAAGATTTTTAATAATTTTATCTATTAAAATTAACATTAAAATAATTTTAGACATAATAACTATTTATAGAAACAATTTTATGTTTAAAAATATTTTTTAAATTTAATGATTTAATTGTTCTTAATTACAAAATTTAATCCAAGTATTAATAATTATCATCATTGCAATTTGAAACTTTCCTACCCAACTCAATCTTTGAATCTAATATTATAGAAAATTTTGGTTAGTATAAAATAATTTGGTGGCGGTTTTTGTATTATACAATACCAAATCCAATAATAATTATTTTATTTAATTAAAAATGGAATAATTTTTAGAAATAATGATACTTATATGAAACATAAAATTTTATTAAAGAAAAATTCCAATTTGAATTAATTTTTTGAATAAACCAGATTTTTTTTTAAGTTGAGAAAATTGAATATATA
>JANTPM010777407.1:0-11386 GCA_025434745.1 Erythroxylum divaricatum
GACCGTTGGAGCCATCACTCCTTCATCCTTCCTCAGCGATCACTCCTTGCGATCTCTTTCTCTTCCTTCGACCTCAGCCATCACTCCTTCCTCTGCAGCATGTCGTCACCGTCCATCGTAGCCACACCGCACCCGCACCATCCATCACACCTTAGACGCACCACTAAGACGTGACCTGACATCAACCCGAAGATCCGATTGTTTGAGTGTGTGTTTTTCGATTTTTTTCATTTTTCATGACATTTTGAATCTTTGATTGTGTTGGTCGTTGGATGATGGATTTGTGTTGTGTATGTTTGATTTGGATGGTGAATTTTGGGTTGTTCAGTTTTGCATTGTGTTTGTGAACATACGGTGTTAGATTGGGCGGTGGATTTGGGTAAAAAAAATTTTGCATGGATGTTGGATTTTGGCTGGGAATGGATATTGAAGTTGAAAATCATGAATGGGTTTTTGTAAATGTTGAACTGAAATTGGATTTGGATTTTGGAAGTGGATTAAAATGCTGAATGTATAAATTTTTTGGCTTGTGATTTACGGTGATATTGAATAAGAATTATTGATGAATGAGATTAAATTTGAGCAATTAAGAGTTAAGAATTTGAGATGTTGAGTTCAATTGTACATGTATTTTATTTAATGATAATTTGGTGCTTATAGCCGTGAGGTGAGGTGAGGGTGAGGATTAGTGTTTAAAGTTAAATTGTTGATGTTGATTAATTGATTATTAAAACTTAAAATTTAAAGTTGATAATCAAATCAAAATTTAAACCCAAAAGTAAAATTGATAACCAATTGTTAAAATAATAATTAAATGTGAAATTGTAAAATTGATAATCAAAATTGGTAAAATTTAAAAAGCTTAAATCATTAATTGACACATTCTTAATATTTATTAAATGGTATGGGTATTGAATTTAGCTAAATAATTAGTTGAGCATAAAATTATGCAATTAGAAATTAATAATAATTCGATTGTAGTTAATGATAGTATTTGCCTATTTGAGTATTAGTTTTAGCTAGGTAAATAATTAATTGACTATAAAAGATGTTGAACTTTAATGGAATGGTAATATATATGTGTAGGGTATCATAAATATTTATAACTGGTAATGTGTAAAAGTACAAACTACAAAGTAGTGATGTAATAAATATTTCTGAAAAAACAATTTGTTATTAAATTGTGATTTGTGAATATGTTGTATACTTGTAGATTCCAATCATTTATACTTACAGTTATTAATGTCGATTAAGAATTGTAAAAGCAACAAATATATTTAAGAATGAAATATAAAATTGTGTATAAAATATTATGATTTGTTAGAAATGGAATTATGAATGTTTGTGATTGTTAGGATTGGAAATTGTTGAAAATCGAATGAAATGGAAATATAATTATGATTGTTTTGTAATTGATGAAATTGCAAATTGTTGGAAACAGAAATGGAATTATGAATGCTTTGTGATTGTTGGGATTGGAAATTGTTGGAAATTGTTAGGAATGGAAATGAAATTATGAATTTTTTGTGATTATTGTAATTGAAAATTGTTGTAAATGGGATGGAATGGAAACAAAATTATGATTGTTTTGTAATTGTTGAAATTGCAAATTGTTGAAAATAGAAATGGAATTATGAATGTTTTGTGATAGTTGGGATTGGAAATTGTTGAAAATTATTAGGAATGGAAATCAAAATTATGAATGTTTTGTGATTGTTGTAATTGGAAATTGTTATAAATGGGATGGAATGGAAATGGAATTATGATTGTTTTATAATTGTTGAAATTACAAATTGTTGGAAATAGAAATAGAATTATGAATGTTTTGTGATAGTTGGGATTGGAAATTGTTGAAAATTGTTAGGAATGGAAATAAAATTATGAATGTTTTGTGAATGTTGTGATTGGAAATTGTTGTAAATGGGATGGAATAGAAATGAAATTATGATTGCTTTGTAATTGTTGAAATTGCAAATTGTTGGAAATAGAAATGGAATTATGAATGTTTTGTGATTGTTGGGATTGGAAATTACTGAAAATTGTTAGGAATGGAAGTGAAATTATGAATGTTTTGTGATTTTTGTAATTGAAAATTGTTGTAAATGGGATGGAATGGAAATGAAATTATGTTTGTTTTGTAATTGTTGAAATTGCAAATTGTTGGAAATAGAAATAGAATTATGAGTGTTTTTTTGTTGTTGGGATTGGAAATTGTTAGGAATGAAAATTGTTGGAGTATGTTTTGTTTTGTGTTATTATATATGTTGAATGTTTTGAATTGTTAGCTTTTGGCTTATAGTGAATTGTGTTCCATGAAATTGAATTGTATGTAATCTAATCATGCAGAATGAGTTATATTATATAAGATGGATATGCAAATTGTCATTGTGTACTGAAATTATGTGTTATTTATTTTTGTTTATAGATAAATGGAAGGAAGTTCAAATACTCCCAATCAACCTACTTCAGGACGATACAATGATCCAGATTAGGCTCATGCTGGTCAGTTCTCGGTCAAAAGAATCATACCATTTACTTATTTTGTAACAAGCATTTGAAAGGTGGATGAATCACCCGATTGAAAAGGCATTTAACTGGGCGTTAAAGGAGATGTGAAAGTGTGTAAAAAAGTTAGTCATGATGTGAAGTGACAGATGAAAACATTTCTTAATGAACATCAATTTGAGAAAGATAGAAGGAGAAGAATGAATTTTGAAATTGGTAGTGGAAGTTCGTTTTTTAATTTTCATGGTGATTATGGAAATGTTGAATGTGGAAGTCATAGTGGTACTGGTACTAGTAGTGTTCCATCTCATGATCATGAAGAATATGATGTGAGGAATAGAAGAAGGCAGGTGACTAGTTTCTTTGCACCATGAACAACTCTTGGAGCCTAACCTTCAATTTGTAGTGCAATGTAATCAAGAGATGCGACTCACAATGTCGATATGGCAGTAGTTAGATGGTGGTATGATACAAGTTCGTCATTCAATGCTTCTCAGTCTTATTATTATCAACCTATGATGGATGCAATAGCCTCTTATAGTCCAGGATACAAAGGGCCATCGATTGATGACTTAAGAGGTAAACTTTTGAGTCTAAAATTAGAAATTATTTGGCTGAAAGAAGAGTGAGTTGGGTTACTTATGGTTGCTTAATTATGTGTGATGGTTGGACAAATAGGTGACAAGAGCCTATTATAAATTTTTTGGTTTATTCTTCAAATAACTCTATGTTTTTAAAATCTATTGATGCATCTGGCCTTATTAGAAATGCTGAGCCTTTATTTGGGATATTTGATGAAGTTATGAATGAAGTAGTGCTAGAAAACATTATTCAGTTTATTACTAACAATGATTCCGCTTACAAAGCGGCAGGGAAAAGGTTACCTATAATTCATTTTTTTGGACTCCTTGTGTTGCACATTGCATTGACTTAATGTTGGCGAATATAGGAGATTCTAGGTATTTTCCTGTTATTGATGAGACTATGCTGAAGGCTAAAAATGTGAAAAAGTTCATTTATAATTGTGCATGGATTTTGAATTTGTTGAGAAGGGAATTTATCAATAGTAGAAATTTGTGTCGCCTTACTGTAACAAGATTTGCAACGAATTTCTTATCCTTTCAGTCTTTTGTTTCGATGAAGAATGAGTTAAGGCAAATGCTTACAAGTGATAAGTAGGTTGCATCTCAGCATGCTAGGTCTAATGCTAGAGTGAAGGTTGGTAGTATTATATTGGAAGATAGAGAATTTTGGTTGCAATGTCAATTTGTTATCCGAGTTTGTGAGCCTTTGGTAAGGGTGCTTCGGTTGGCTGATAGTGAAGAAAAGCCAACAATGAGTTATATTTTTGATGCTATGGAAAGAGCGACGAAAGCAATCAAGGCCAATCTGAACAATAGGCTTTCTTTATACACACCATATCTCTCAATCATTAATGAGAGAAGGGAAAGACAACTTTCTTCTCCATTGTTTACAGCTGGGGCATTTTTGAATCCTAGTGTGTATTTTAGACTGGATCTTATAAAGCAAGCTGAAGTTAATAGAGGAATACTTTTTACAATTACAATAATTATTCCTCATGACGCGATGTAAGATCTTTTAAGCTCACAAATGGAGCTTTACAAGTTGTTTTATGGGGATTTTGGAATGCCGATTGCTATTCGACAAAGAGGAAAACTTTCTCCGGGTATTAGTTGTTTCCTATTTCTTGTTTGTTGAAAATTAATTATCATTTTATTTTGTTTATAACACTACTTTTGTTATCTTATAACTTGCAGTTTCATGGTGGGATCAATTTGGAAATAGAGTTTTAGAATTGAAAAGGTTTGCGATTTGAATTTTAAGTCAATGTGTGAGCGCAACTGAGTGTGAACGAAATTGGAGCACATTTGAATTTATCTACTCAAAGAAAACGAATAGTTTGGAACATAAGAGGTTGAATGACTTGGTTTTTGTTCATTACAATTTAAAGCTTCGGGAAAGGTATGTTTTTTTCATTATTATTATTATTTTCTAATAATTAAATTTAACTGTTTACTAGGAGTCTTAATAGTACAAGTAGTTCAACTGATCCAATTGCCATTGATAATACTGATGTTTTAATGGATTGGGTTTCTGAAGAACCCAATTTAGTTGATGTGAATGAATTGGATTTAGAAGATACTCTTAGATGGGAAAGCATTGACATGTCATTTGGTCCATTAAATTTGAATGATAATGATGATGAAGCTCCTCTCAATGATGAGGATTTTGTACCAAATGATCACTGGGGTCAGTGCAGTTCTAGCGGGTATCCTCCCATTGACGATTGAATTTTAGGTTTTTGTTTTTCCTCTTATTTTAATTTTACTTGTATTTGATGTTTATGTTAAATTCTATATATGTAATGTAATTGTAATATTTTTGTTTCAGATTTAACTTCTACTTGATTGTTTCTTCGTTATCAACTCTTTTTGTAAATTGTTTAAGGATATTTATTGTTCTTTTTATTGGATGTTTTGAATCTTTTCATATAATATTATTTATTACAATGATGAAATTTTTATTATTGTAATATTTTAAATACTTTGCATTATTCTTAATTTTATAATTGTATGATGATGATTGTCTTTGTTTATATTAATTGTGGTTATTATTTGTTTGTGAAATATTTAAAATTATTGTTATTTTATATTAATTATCATTATTATTTATTATTAACATTTTTTAAAACATGGTTCATGTAAACAGTAAACTAGTAAACTATACAGTATAACTGCACAATATACCAATGGACTATTTTGCAAAATTTAAAAATTTTTAGGACTATTTCATAAATTTAAAAAATTACCCGAAACTACTCGATATTGACTGATACTGGTACAGTTTCGTTCCAGAACTCAATCTGGTACTGAGCCTAGTATGGTATTCATAACTTTGGAAACCGCTATATATCTTCTAAATAGAGGTTCAGCTAAATTGGTTGATAAGACTCCATATGAGATATGGACTGGTAGAAGACCTGGATTATCACATTTAAAGATTTGGGGATGTGACGCTTATGTGAAGCGTACAATATCTGATAAGCTTCAAGCTAAATCAGATAAATGTAAATTTGTGGGATATCCGAAAGAAACTTTCGGTTATCAATTCTATCATCCTATTGAGCAAAAGGTGTTTGTCTCAAGACATGCTACATTCTTAGAGAAAGAGTTTATTCTCAAAGAAAGTAGTGGGAGTGAAGTTGAACTTAGAGAAGTTCAAGAACCACAAATTCACATCGACATGGGACAAAAACCTCAAGTTGATACATATGATGTAAAACATAGAGTTCAAGAAACACATAGTTTGTGACGAACTAGTAGGAGACGTCGTCCTCCTATTAGATTAGATTTACATATTGAGCATGCATATCTTTTGGTGAGAATTTCAACCTGGTCAGAAAGTTTTGTTATTTAACTCCCGTTTGAAATTTTTTCCAAGGAAATTATGATCAAGATGGTCGGGGCCTTTTGTGGTGATGAAAGCATACCCACATGGAGCTGTGGAGATTAGAAGGGATGATCAAGAGCCCTTTCTGGTCAATGGGCAAAGCCTTAAGCAGTATTTGGAGGGAGAAATGGTTGGATGTATTTCCACCATCATATTCCAAAGTTGACATCAGGATGGCTGAGACCAGCTAAGGACATTAAATTTAGCGCTTGTTGGGAGGCAACCTAATTTCTTAACTCTTTTGTTATTTTTTAAATTTTCACTTTTTGTCACATCTTTTTTATTTAAGTTTGTTATGTGTGTATAGGAATAGTGATTGTGAGATGTCCCAATGACATCTTCCAAAAACGTATGGAAAGGAGTGATCACGACTCTTTAATCCTAGAGGTGAGACTCATGTTCAGTATGGAGGAGGTAAGTGGTTATGTCTCTTTTCTTTATTTCATTCTTCCCTTTTCTCTCCCCACATTTTTTCCTTACCCCACCGTTGCTGCCATTCGCCTGTCGCCTACACCTTCTCTCCCACCTTTGTCCATGCTAGCCCTCATAGCACAAGATCCTTAGCCATTTTCATTCTTCTCCCTTCCTTTGCCTTCTCCAAAACCCATCCCCAAAACTCCATTCTAGCCAAACCCCTATCCCTCAAGCTCTCTCTCTTCTGCCATGGTAGAAGATCTCGAAGGAGAAATACATGCCAAATCCACTTTTATGCTGTTTGGGTAAGTGTTCTATATGTCCTATTGTTGATTGATACTTGAAAGTGAAGATTGCGTCGAATTTTTTTTTACTGAGAGTGACGATTAATGTCAGATGGGGTTATTGCTTTTGAGTTGAGATTGAATTGAAGTGTGGATTTTGATTGGGCTGAAATGTTGGATTGTGTTCTTACATTTAAAAACAAGGTTGAGTTAAACTTAATTGTAGATTAAGATTGAATTAAAATTGAGGGTTGATTTGAATTGACGTGTTAAGTTGAATTAGGAAGGAATAGTAGTTGTATGGTTACCGTTGATGGACTGGTTTGGATTGAAGAGTTTGGTTATGATTGAATTAAATTTTTGGTTGTGGTTGGTTGAGATTGAAGAGATTTGGCTTGTGGGGAGTTTTGAGATTGACATTAGTTGTGAAGTTGCTATAAAATGTCGAGGTTTAAATAGTATATGAGGAAGAACACCAGCCAATCCTCTCGATTTGTGAGAGGGAAAAATCTGGTCCAAGACGAACCTACCCCTGAATAACCCTTGTTTATCACCTCTAAACAGGCCTTGTTTATCACTCCACAATGCGAAGAGTGGTACAATAAGAAGAACAATAAGTTTGTGATTGAGGTATCCGTGGCAGAGATTATTAATGAAAAGTTTCATATGAGGGCGAACTTAGATAAGTTCCATTAGGGCAAGTTGTTGACCCTTAAGGGTGCCCATTACCCGGAGGCTGTTAAACAATTCTACACCAATTTTATTATAGAAGATGGGAAACAACCACCCGTGCTCACCTCAAAAGTCAATAAGAAAACAATGGGGATAACTGAGGAGCTAATTTGTAGCCATTTAAAATTACTGATGGGAGGCAATGTCTCATCATTTGACAAGAGGCCTAGAAGTTCAAGTGATAGCACGTGGGATAAGCATGATGCTATGGATCGGTTTAGGATTAGAGCTACATGGTGACCTACAAATCAGCGGTTCTTTATGCACTACAAATACATGGATATAGCCCTGAGTTTGGTCACTTTCTTGCTGCCCCATAATGTAATGCCAAAGGCCAGCGAGTTTGGATACCTCTAAAATGAAGACTTGTTCATTTTGGATAAAATGTTCTTCTACGATGATCAATTCCAAGGCATTGCTGCCGCCAAGATGATGCTGACCTCAATGTGGCAAGTGGTCCACCATAAGGCAGATATAAAGGCATTCATATTCAGTCTTATTAAGACAATTGTTTCATCATCTCAATCCCTAAAAGGGATGAAGTAGTGGCTTATACCATTGAGGGGGATGTCATCGATGTTGACAAGATACGGGAATTCGAATTTGAAGACAATGCCCCTTATGGGTGGATCAATCTGTGTCAAGCAAGGCATAATCCGAATGGCCTTACTGCCCGGCAACCAAGAGCCCCTCCAGCTTCAGGTGATACTCTAACTTTGGTTTAGATGCAGGTCGACATAAGAAGTCTTCAAGCAGAAATGGACAACCTTGAGGCTTTGCAAGCAAGAATGGAAGAAATGTTGAGGGCTTTCATGGAGCAACAACAACCACCACCACCAGGACAATGTGAGCATAGGGCCATAGGATTACATTTGTGTCTAAACTCACATGCATGACAAAGTGCATTTTATTTTTAATCTTGATCTAGCTTTGATTTTGTGTTGGTACATTGTATAACTAACTTTAGTTTTATTTTGTTGATCTCCATATTTTGTATTTTGATGGGAGATTTGAACTTTTAGGGTATAGATTTTGGGCAATCATCTCTTTCAGGAGGTTTCTTTACCCACCCTATGCTTTCCATTAATTGCATTCCATTTTCTTTATCTTTCCTAACATTGAGGACAGTGTGGATTTTAAGTGTGGAGGAGGATAAATTGATGGTAGTGCACCCTTAAAAAAGGGGGGGGGGTTTAATTCGACATCTTTCACCACTTAATTGTCATTATAATTTAATTTAATGAGTTAATTGCATTATGGATCGGATTGATCTCGAATAAGATGCATAATATGATTAAATAGATTATATATCTTGTCACAATAGGACAATATAATGTTAAATTGATTGAATGAGCATGCTATTGAATGAGTAAACATCACCAAGCGAGCTAATTTGAGCCTAAAGGATTGCACTCAATTCTACTTTTCTTATGAGCTATATGATTTTCTCTTCTATGTATGTTTACTTCTAGAACTTGCAATGCATCTCTTCGAGTTTACATAATCATGATATGGTATATACATGAGAGTGATAAAAGGCAATAGGATTGGGCTTGAGCCAAATAGCTAACCCTTTCTATACATCAATCCCCTAGTGAACCCTTTTGTGCCTAGTGATTGTATTTGATCCTTTTTTTTTTGTAAACCTATTCCAAAGAACCCTGAACCAAGAAAAAGAAGTTCACCCTTATTCAATGGTTAGTAGAGCTATTAAGGTTGTGCATTTAATATTTTCATTGATAATTATATAAAGTAAGAAGTGTGGGGATTTTATGGTAAGTGAAGAAGCATGCTGACTGAATGAAAAAAACATAAAAGGGAGAAAAACAGACAAGGAAAAAGAAAGTGTGATAATAATAAATAAAGCATGTTTACTTCAGATTTCAAGGTAAAGGAATGAGGGAAATTGCGATAATAAAGTTGGTAGAGTTTCATAAACATCGTGATTGTAAGAGTTATGATTTCTGCTCTACTAATTGTTGAATATTTGAATTCCTATCCTTTCTTTCATAGCCCACTTTACCCCTAACCCCATTGTAGCCTAAGGAATAAAGACATTTTTGATTCTTGGATATGCCATAAATGAGTGTAATGAATAAGTAGATAAAATGCAAGCTTATGGTAAGAGACACGCATGAGAAGATGATTGAGAGTAACCCTTAAACGCTTGTGTGTGAAAGTGAATGCTTTATGAGAGATTTGATTCATGGCATGTGATTTTGATTAATTGAAGCATTATGAGGTTATATTATTATTTAGTTGTGATCTAACTTATGAAGTATTATGTGACCCTATTTTGTGTTTCAATTCTTACCTATAATGCTTTCGACTTATTGGTTTGAGCTATAGTGATGATTAGGTGTGAAATGAGGGAAGGGAAATGCTTGTGGGTACCATTCATTTTAAGTAAACCCTCAGGAGACTATAAATCCTCCAGTATGGATGCATAGTGGTTTAACAGCATGTAGCATATGCTAAATGCCATCGTGCACCTACAAAAGTGGAATCAATAACCTGGTTAAGGATTTAGTAGTTAGGTATTTTTTTTTTGCTTGGGGACAAGCAATAGTTTAAGTTTGGAGGAATTTGATAAGTCAAATTATTCTTGTACGATTTTGGGTTGAATTGAAATTAATTTGACTTATCTCTATATGAATTTGAAGTTTTATTTCACTAATTCTCACACATTTCAACTTTGTTGTTTGATAGGTACAAATGGATAGACTTTGGGGGTGAAAGGCACAACTTTTATTGTGGATGTCGGATTAAGGTCATTCAAAGACACTTTCAAAGAGCACTCCGAGTTCTACAACTTCTGTGAAGGCTCCAAGGAGAGATTCTGTCAACTGAAGGGTTAAAAGTGTGAAATTAGTGAGTGGGTGTATATATGTTTAACGGACATCTCCTAGAAAATTCCACTATAGAGACCCGAGAAGGTCCATTACATTGTCTGCCAACTTCACCTCCTAGACTTGAGAATGTCTGTTTAACAGACATCATGTCCATTTAACGGACATTAATGAACCAAAGACGATCTGTGTAACATCCCGTTACCGAAGTGACGGGTATATCGGTAACTTGAATCAGGTTAAGATTGAGTACAAGCTAATGTGTATTGTGTATTCATTATAACTTCTATAGTCATCGGTAAATGAGCTATTATTGCGTAAGTATATGTATATACGTACATGTATGACAATTTCCTGATTGAATTGTGGAATATTGGAAATTGAAATTTGAGTGTAGGAATATGTAATTCCTAATTTTGTGAATTTATAGGAATTTTTTGGAATTTTTAGAGTAATGGATCCAGACTGAAAAATTAACTTAGTGACTGGATATTTGGATTCCGGGTCTGAGATTGACTGACAATGGACATGAGACAATTTGAGTTGTGATTTTAGGAATCATTATTAATTGTTATTGCGAATCGGGAGAAATTAGAATCAGAAATTGGATTGAGGTGGTTTAGATTTGGACTTGTGGCAATTAAATTGCCAAACAAGCCCTATATCCCTTTGTATATAAACTGAAATCATTTGTATAAGGCATCCACGAATTTCTTTTGCTCTCAAAGGAAATGGAGTTTGCCGTGGGTGGAGATAACTTGGGATTTGGAGATTCTTGAGGAATTTCTGAAGGTTTAAAGCTTGAATCAAGTAAGTTTCTTCTTGTTTATGATTTAAGTCGTTTAATTTGATCATTGATTGGGTAACGAAATCGTTATGAGAATTTGAAAGTTTCGGAGGTTAGGTTTTGAGAATATTGTTGAGTTTGATTTGGGATTTTGATGAATATTAAGTTTTAGATGGATTTGAGGTTAGAAATGAGTTGAGTATAGTATATGTAGTTGATTGAGAGTGATTTGGAGTGATTCAGATGGATTAATATCAGAAGATCTGAGAAATTTCTGGGTTTCTGTCGCGATTCTGCGATCGCACGCCGCGACGTGTGATGAACACGCCGCGGCGAGCCAACCC
>JANTPM010777918.1:0-11386 GCA_025434745.1 Erythroxylum divaricatum
CATTAACATGCTAATTAATTCCACAAAAATACTCTATTAAGACCTCAAAGTTCATTTAAATCATGCTTAACTCCTTCCGAAAATCAACACCTTTTCTAATCATGAAATTGAATGAATTTGCTTACACTTCTAACTGGAGAAATGTTCCTCATTGTCTCAATTTTCTAATGACATCAAAATCATTCAATTTGGTTCAGAAATTTGAAAGTCATATCTCAAACATTTCTGAACTGTTCTTATACTGAAACAATATTTTGCGCTCAAATTCCATCCAAAAATTGATATTCCTAAAGACTGAATTAGAACTCAATTTCATCAGACGATTTGTAGCCTTATCTCTCTAGTTTAATCCAAATTAAGAATCATTTGATTCGGATAACTAGAGCAAAAGTTATGCCTAAAACACCGAAGCATACTTAATGAACATATATATTTTCCAGCTTTTAACTTCCAACATATCACATATAACCCATCTTGCGTCTAAACCATCTTTTCTATTTCATTTCAAGTTCAAGAATTTTTTCCTTTTTTCTACACATGAATAGTCACCAATAATTTCTCATTTAATAAAAAGGTTCGGGGTCCAACAAGGTTGATATGGTTGCTCCTCTTGCATTGGCGATTCTAGGTAGTCAATCCTCGCTGCCATCTCACCCATTTGGCTTGCCTTATTCTAGTTTCTAGACGTTATATGCCTCATTTCCTGTTGGAATTGTTGCAACTAATATTGTAGGCTCTATTGAAATTGGAGATTGTTAGCAATCACAACATTCATCACTTCTTCTAAAGATGTACCTGAGTTATGATAAAAAGGTTCTGGTCCACACAGGAATTATTATGTTTCCTGAAAACTATCATAGAAGTAATTCTAATGGTTATCCCATCTATAACCAAAGTTAGGTTGATCAGTTTAACCTTGGTTATAGGATTGAGAATAAGAATTATAAAGAAATTAATTTTATCCATGTCATATTTTTTTGTCATACAAAAACTAAACAAAAATGTGAAAAGATCAAGAAACAACAAAAAAGAAACTAATTAAAAACAAATATGTACAAAAAAATCAATTAAAATTACAAACAAAAACCAAAACATTGCAATCCCCGGTGACGATGCCAAAATTGACAGTGCATCGTAATGTTAGTCAAAATAAAATAACTAGACCTACTACTATAGCAGTGGTGAAGGTCAATCCCATAGAGAGTTTGTGTAAAGTTGTTGAAATAAAATTAATCCGTGTTTATGAAAAAGGGGGATTTGGATTTTGGAAATAAGAAAATAAATGAAAATAGAGTAAAAAAATTAAAGAAAACATGCAAAAAAATGATAAAAGTGGAGAATTCGGGGAGGGACCTATTTTTTAGTTGAATCTTAGCTTATACCTTAATTAAACATATTTCATTGATTTGTTATTCTCAAACCTCTTCTAGAAACTATTAATTATAAGTTAATAATTAACCCAAGTTTTTCCTTAGGAAGTATTTAATCAAGATACGATCGTTAATTAAACCTAACCATCAAATAACCTAGGATATGATCTCTAGATTTAATTAGGCAATAGCATTACAAATTAGGAAAACTGATTAATTAATGGAACAATCATCTACAATGCATCATTTAACCTAGGTCAAGTTATCCCTAATGATATACGAATCATTAGTCGTTACACATGAATGTCAATATAACAATTACGGATTACATCAAAATTCTAGCAATGGGTTTGCAAATAAACGATTCAATCAACGCATTAAAATCATCTTTTCACAATACCCATTAGGTTCATACACAAATAACTGAACAATAACGAAAATTCAATTATCCATATATAACCTAAATCTATATGCCTAGGATAACACAATCAATTCTATAAGAGAGAAAGAAATAATAAAAATATGAAATACACTTAACCTAGTCATCGATGTCGATGTCAACTCTAAACAGACGTTGGGAACTTAGCCTTCCATGGGTATTTCCAAACAAGATGCTTCAGCCCCACTTAAATATCCTTAGTTGAAACCCCCTTAAGTGTTGTGCTTCCTCTCTATTCTCTACTGCTCTTGGTACTGTGCTATTGATATGATAATTTAACATGTTGTTCTAAGCTACTATTCACTTCTCATTAAAAACCCTCTACTGCTTCCATTGAAAATGTCTACGAATCCCTAAGCTACTACATCGTTTCTCTTAGTTGCACTTTGCTTCTTCATTGCGTTTTGCTCCTTCATTTGCTGTTGTTTTGTTCCAGCATCTGCTGTCATTTTGCTTCATTCTTCTAGCAGCCTCTTGCCTTCATTTAGTCCCCAGCTATTAATTAATTTAATTGCATGCATAATTCATGCAGCTCACATTCTTTACATTTTGTCTTTTCTTTTAATTAACTTCTTCTTGCTCTATGAAGACAAGTGAAAATTAATCTTTGAAAAAATGGCCCAAATATTGGCTTTCAACCCACTTTAACTTCTTTGGTTTCGAATTGTGCCTAAAATCACCTACGAGTCAAAGTGAGTATCTTAAGTAATTTTATGTCATTAATCGCGAAGTGTTATGAAATAATAAAATAATCAATTAAGCACATGTCATCAGGATATCAAATAGAATAATAATTAGTGGAACAAGAATATAACTTATCTTCATACGAATTATACAAACGTATCTCAGCAGGGCATCTCTATACACAAAAATGAGTGAAGCTAGGCTTCCACCCCTTCCAAATTTCAAAGGACGTCTTTGAAACTGATTTACTTGAGACTCTATTTGGTATATATAAGGCTATCTTTATGGCTTCACCCTAAAGGTAATAAGGTAAATTATTCCTATTTTGCATTGACCTCATTATGTCCTTCAAGGTGTGACTCTGTCTTTTGGCCATTGTTTTGCTCATAACTACCTGATATAGTGAATTGAGTCACTATTCCATATGAATATACATATTTTGCAAACAAACCTTTTTCTTGTCCTAAAATCCCATATCTGCCATAATTTTCACCTCTATGATCAGATATGATACTCTTAATGGACCATCCTATTTGGTTTTCAGCTATAACCTTAAAGATCTTGAATATCTTAAGAACTTCAAAATTGACTTTAAGCAAGAACACATATCCATAATAGGAATAATCATCAATAAATGTTAAAAAATATCTTGAATTACATAATGTAACTTTATAAGGTCCACATATATCTGTATGAATGATTTCTAATAAGCCAGAAGCAGAAGTTGCTTTATTAAGGTAAACTTACCCTTGCAATAGTCAACACATATTTCTAGATCGTCATAATCTAGAGTTGAGAGAATGTTATCATTAACCAATCTCTTAACTCTATCTTTGAAAATGTGACGTAACCTTTTATGCCACAATATGTTGACTTCTCTTTTGATAAGGTTCTCTTTCTAGTGACTTATTTGGCAATATATGAAGAAGCATAAATCTCATTAGGGGGAAAAAACATTTTATATAAGTTATATGACAAAAAGGTGTTACTAATATGTTTTGTATTGACAGATAACTTTACAACAGAAGTTTCAAAGACAAAACTATAAACTTCTTTATCCAAAAAATATATAGAGATCAAATTCTATCTAAAAGATGGTCTATAAAATGTGTTCTTTAATATAAAATTGAACCCTATATTAAGGTTCAAACAAACATCCCTTGTGATTACATTAACTTCTTCGTTATTTCCCACCATTATTTTTTCATCCTCGGTATTCAGATTTCTCTTTTATATGAATCTTTGCATTGTGGAAGTAGTTTGATTAAAGACTCCACTATCTAGCCACCAAGAACTTGATGTGGCTATAACAAGATTAGACTTATGGAATATACAACAGGGAGTTACTTGATAGCTCTAGCCTTTATTTCTATGTTTTATACTTTTGACATTCTAGCTTCTTATGTCCCTTCTTCTTATAGAAGAAACACCTCATACCATTTACAACATCCCTAGAACCTCTAGCAACACTAGATCGAACAACATCTACATGTGGAGGAAATTTAGATTTCTTATCTTTTAATTTATGAGACTTTACATTTACCTTCCCTTTAGTTACTAGTAAGGATATATAAGTTGTATTCTTTAGCTTCTCTTCTTCATCAATACAACAGGTAATCAAGGCATTTATGTCCTAAGCTTCATTATGAGAATTGTACGTGGTAACCATAATACCAAACTTTGATGGAAGTGTATTCAGAGCTTGGTGAACTATACAAGCATCAAGAATATAAATATTTAACGCCTTCAACTTAAAATGAGGTGGACCATCCTAATGATGTACTCTCTCACTCCCCTTACTCCCGTATATCTCATATAATCCAAATCCTTTAATAAGGTACCTATTTCAACATTAGAAGATACCTTATATCTCTGTGAGATGTTATTAAGGAAATCCTTTACAATGTTTATTTATAGAAGTCCACTTAACAAATGATTTGGAATATATCTCTTTATGTTCAAATAACACATCCCATTTGACCTTTCCTAGGCTGCATATATTTCTCTATCAACCTCTTAGTTGATATATGTAAGTGCACATAACCTAACTTTGGCCATGACCATGTTTATATTTGCCACCTCCAGTGTAAATTCCACATCTTGCATCCATTTCTTAAAATTTAAACTAGTGAGGGTTTCAATGACACTGTTATTATTAATAGAGAAGGTGATTGCAAAATTAATAATGTTAATGATCAACATAAATGTAGGATAACGTCGATACTCAAAGCCATAAAATAGTATATGTATTGACATCTTATCACATATATCATGAAACATGTATGGGTTAAATATGTAATACATGCATATAAGATCTCCATATAAAAGTGATCAGAGTACATACTATTAACGTTTATGATTCTACTGCCTGTGGGTAAATAGATCACTTGAACAATGTCTTTCCTCCATCTTATGCCTTTATGTACATCTTAAAGTCTCAGATAAGGCCAATACCTGTAGGTAAAATAATGAAATTCAAGAAGAGAGACATCCCCAAACATGCAAGTAGAACAATTCAAATACTAACTCGAAAGGCCGCTGTGGTGACTACATTCTCATTAGTACCCAAATGGATCCACAAGCAGAAAGGACACACATGTATGTTATCCTCACATTCTTCAATATGGGCATATAATATGTGACAAATTTTCATTCATAAATGCAATTTCCTCATGCACAAACTCACTATAACATAGTAGTGATGAACATATTATTAACAAGCTTTATTTATGAATTCATCACAAGGAAAATCTCAATCAAAGTGATAATCATGTGATATTGAATAATAAATACAACATATGAGATACTAAAACTATATGTATCTCTTTTATTTCAAGTCAAATGCATGAAAGTTCACTTAGTTATGGCTCTAATAACCTTATGTCATTTTTCTAATGTTAAACCTTATTTATTACCCATGTAATAAATTTAGAAAAAATTTAAAAATCACTTTATAAATTCATAGGGCCCTAAAAACTGATCAAAAAAAACTTGAGGGACTATTTTGTAAATTTTGAGTTTTTCTTGTTTTGTAATGTGTTGACGTAAGTAGCTACACGTGAGGTTGTAAATGTGTTACTAAACACATCATACCTAAAATTCCTTTAGATGCATCAAGTGCGTGCGTACCATGCTCACACACTATCTTTAATGGTGCTTGTTCGACAAGTGCGATCATGGGTAGACATGCCAATCGCTTTTGGCATGTGGATATGATGCCTAGCTCCCTCATACACAAGTTATCTAAGGTGCATAGAGCACATGTGACAAATGCTTAGCACGTCCCAAAAGCAGGTGACAACTTCTTCAATATCTAGTCCTCTAGTCATCAGAAAAGGCAATTTCAACTACATTTTCAGTGATTTTTTTGCCTAAAAATCATCCCAAAGTCTACTTGACCTATTTTTCCATGCAATGCTTATTCAACATCAATTCAAGCAAGAAATATGCCATTTATGTATACAAAAACATATTAATTTTCCTAATTTTCTTGTGAAGGAATTTGAAAATCTCCATTCAAATTCATACAATCGTTGAACCACTTTAATACCATGTGTTAGTTATAACACAAACTTTAATAATGGATACATGATTAATCATGAACTTGTGTTAACGGAGAAAATGCATAAATATACCTATTTTGCTATCTATTACATGATGAATAAGCTACTGAACAAGCTCCTGAAACTTTTGATTAACCTTTATGAAAGTTGTATATCTTTTATATCATTAACGTCTTTCTATGTCTTTCTTAATGTGTGAGTCTCTTAACAAGTCAAAGAAATTAACATCTACAATCTTTCTTAAGCAAGCAGCTTGAGACCTTAATCGTTATTTATAGTAACTTTATTGGGCCTTCCTATCATAGGCCCAATATATAACTAACTCATACTGATCAGAGCCCATTTTCTTCACTGTACTTCAACTTATTCAACCAAATCCTTTATTGGGCTTATCGTCGAGTTCTATGTCTCCTTGCATCATCATTATCATCATACATAACATTTGATTACAGTATCATACGTTTGATCCTTCTCAGGTTTATAGGGCCTGAGATTTGGGGTTGGAATACAACTAAGGATGATAAGTCCAGGCCTAACTTGAGGCCCAATCAGACCTGAGGCAGTGTGTCGAGCTTAAACTCGAGCCTGATTGGACCTGAGGCAACCCGACCCTAGCTTGACTAGAATTTTTTTTAAAGATACTATTGGGACCTGATCTTAGGACTGAACCCCAACCTGAAAACGAAACAAAAGGCAAAAGAATCCGAAGCAGAAAATTATAAGGCGAAAGAAACGAATACGAATCGAAAAAGGATCGAACATGAATGTATCGAAAGCACATCGAATAACATAGTGGAAACATATCGAAAAGTCAAAGAATCAGAATTACCCAACGAAAGCCAAACGAAAACGAATCAAATTGGTTCGGAATCAAAGCAACAACTTTCCGACCTCCAAAAATTTATACCTTATGAAAACTATCGCGTTGGAAACCTTAGACTAAACTATCCGAAACCGGTGTAATTTTTTTTAATTCTTTCTTTCATTTTCATTCCTTTCATCTATTTTTTTCCATATCTTTCAAATCAAAACATTTAATTTTCCACTTTTGGAAATTCTTCCTTATGCAAAAACTCAAATCATGAATTCTTCTTATACATTCATACAAAATCCAATATTCATCTTTTAATCAATTCTTATTTTTTTCTATCTCTAATTCAATCGAAAATTCGGCAGCATAACGGCTGCGTTTTAACTAACCCAAACATGCAAATGGTTTAAAAATACACTTCTATATTTCTCAGACAATAACCAGTATCATCGGACACCCCGTCCGGAAATTCAGCATAACAAACGTAATTCTATACCTAAGACATTCAATAAATCTCAATCCATAAACCATAACCAGAATCATTTATTTTCAAGTCACAATCAATCATATGTATAATCAAATGCAATTCCCAATCATATCTTAATACAGTATGCAAATTCATAAATCAATCGCAATACAACCCAATCATTCTCATCCATCATAACCATACACAAGTTATTATACAATCTCATAATCCATAGATATCATAAATTAATTACTTACAACTCAAATCTCAAATTCAACAAAATCCATCAATTCCTTTTTTTTCATCAATTTTCTTAAAACATAACCATAGCTATTTCATAATTCATATTCAAACATACTTATTTCATATTTTTATTATCTCTAATTTCACTAAAAGGTCGGGGTCCAACAGATACAAGAACAACATCATTTTGCTTATAAATGTCATAGCCTATTTGTCATCCCTAAATACAACCCAAGCAGGTCTGAGTCTCCTTTTAAAATAAAGTATAGGCCAAAGAAAAATTTACACCAGTGATTCTTTTAACCTTTACTTATTAGAATCACTATACCTATTCATGGACTTAGATCGAGGCTTAATTAAGGGTCAGGTTTCAACCTATACTGGATCTCCAATTTTGGCTAAGTTTAGATTTTTTAAAATATTTGTTTGATCCTTAAACTACCTAGCATAATATGGTGAGCCTGAGCCCTTAGTATGGGTGGAATCTCAAGCTTAGGTTTTTGCTGAATTGAAAATGGCTTAACCTAGCCTAATTCTTGTGCCTTCCTGTGCACCACAGTCGTAGTCGGTCAAAATTTGGGAATGCTAGGCTAGTAAGTGACCAGAGGGGAATTTATGTTCTTGTCAATGTTTCTGTGTCAGCTAGTTTAGAAACATCAATTTCATCCCCTATAAACACTAGTTCCTACATATTACATGCTTTTTTTTATGTTTTTGATGAAAATTAAGGAAAAGGTTAGGTTAATATAGTTTTCCTAAACACCAATCTCATACCTGTTGCCCAAAACAGTCTAATTCTTAAATTTTACAGGCGCAGAAGTGTTAAAAGTGGCTTGTACGTGATGGGGTTACAAAACAGGATGATTGTTTAGCCTTCTTATCAACAATTTTTAGCTAGTTAAATAATGCAACATTATAAAGTGAATAAAGGATGAATAGGGGAAAAGAGAGAAATTGAGGTAGAAGGAAAGGACAAAGGGACAAGACTCAACTAGAGTATTTCCAGCGTGTACGCTCCCTAATCCAAAACTGATTTGTTCCATCCATTACAACAAATTGATGAATTAGCTATGTTTTCTTTAGAGATGAATATCCAGACGTCACCAAAATCTACCATTTTGTGATGAATTTACACTTCGTCACACAAAATGATTTTACGACATTAAACAGAAGATGTCAGCAATGGGAAAACATTTTATGACCATTGATCGATAATGTCGTAATAATAATAACTTTTAACGATATTTATGCTTTTCATCATCTAAATTTAAGTATTGCACGAAAAATGGAGGTAACGTTGGGAAATGTCAAGCAAACCAACGTAATTAGTGTCAATAAAGGCCAAGCGTCGGGAATAGTTGGAACAATTGGCAACTAAAAAGGCTTAGTGTCACCAATAGTTTAAACAATTATTGACGCAATACTTTCATTGTCTAAAAAGGGATTTATAATCGTAATATTGAGCAACGTTAAAACAAAGTGTCCCAGAATACTACCTATTGGCGACGATGTGAGTCTTTCGTTGCCATTATTTGGTGATCACTTCCTTGAGCGTCGTCGATTGTTTTGTTTTATGTCGACTATTTATTTTATACATCATTATATGATAGGATACAGTGACGATTATATATTTCATCGCAAAAAATAAATATTAAATATATATGTTTAGAAGATTGTTTGTAATGACATTTTTATAATCTATCCAAGTTAACATGCTTTTTTTGTTAAGTTGTTTTCAATGTTTAAAACATATTGTTGAAAAACATATGGTAGGTTATTTAAAATATGAAAAGTAAAAATATTTTGCAAATTAAAATATTTGTGAACCAAAAATTTTAAATTTAATAGGATAAAAAATCATAAATTTAAGTTAACAAGTACTATTAATCATTAATATTTAGTAACAATAAAATAGTTAATTATAAAAATTATGGAAATGCTATCAATATATTATAATGATATATGGTCAGTACTCTAAGGTTTTAATCAGAAGTTTAACAATTCTTACAGACATAGGACAATAACAATAGTACGGAAACTTACCCTTAACTAGTACAAAGGTTGTTTTAAAAATTGTTCTAGATAGAACAATAAATAAACTTTAAAGATGCTTGCAGTAGATACCATGGATAAATGACAATGATATAATTAATTATTTAGATTTCAAGTGACATGAGAGTTGGTAAAGGTAAATGAGTTCCCTATGTCTGCATTTTCAAGAAGGGTGCTTACACGTTCGAAGGCATTAATTGAAATAATGAAAGATCTTCCCTTAGGTTGTGAACACCCTCTTCCAATAACTTTTTCACTATAGCTAAACTTGTAGAGGATACAGTGAATGAGTACCCAGATCTAGTATGGAAGACAACTTGATCAGATGAACTAGTAGTATAATGTGTTTCACCTAAAACATAGTCAATATAGAACTTAGATAGGTTATTTGGTGAAACCGTATAAGGAACCCAAATTGAAACACATATATACCAAATTGACTAGACATAGTCATTGTAATCGATGAATTTTCCAAAGCAACCGATTTCCCTATTCCTTTACAGATCATCGTGGCATCACTCTTGCCTACATTTTTATCTATGTTCTCTTAAAGATTTAAGGAAGCTTAACATAACATGTAGTATATACAATCAAATTTTCATATGTATAATATATTCAGAACAGGAAATGAGATATAGATAATAAGGAAAGTGACTTAGTTTAGATGGTCAAAAAACCTTGAAGAAAAAAATCAACCATAGAAGGAAAACGATTATTAATGTATAAAGAGGGGATTTATTTTGTATTGGTTTTGTGTTTAGTAGGGAAAATTTTGCCCCATTCCTCCCAACGAAATGAATTTCCACCATTGAAAATTAGTTACTATGTCGACATTCCTCGATGGATTATGTTAAGAGGTATATTTTGCAGAATTGAGTTTACAATAAAACTCTTTATGTTCAATGACAATTTTCGATGATAAGTGAAAGTACTACAGTTTAGTACTTATACATCAAAGTGACAATTGAGATAAAAGTTAGCCTTATTAAAATAAAAGTAATCCATTAACCCTACCCTTTATATCATATATAAATCAAAATTTAGATTAGATTATTACAAATGACCATGTTCTAGATGTACAAAAATATAACATTATCTATATAGGGTTATATTAATATTATTACAAAAAGAGTTACATACGCTTTCAGACATTTCATCAAATATTTTGTAGGCTGTACTGAAAGAAGCATTAAAGGATGTAAAAAGAAGTCAACCCTTATATAACCAACAAAGGAAGACCATAAATTATCTTTGAATCACAACCAAAAACACAACCATTCAACAAATGCAGAAAAAAGAACTGACAATATACACCTAAAGGTATAATTAAAACTTAACACAAGATGGAGGGTTCGAGAATAGAAATAAAGAACAACACCAACATAGTTAAGGATGTTTTTTCACCGATGACGAACATAATACACGAGAAGAGCATAAGAGAGGGGACAATGGTTAGTGGACTGTTAATGTTGATGGCTCACACAAAAATGAAGAGAGGTTTGTTGTGGTAGTGATAAAAATCTAATATAAAACGGCGTTATTTTTTGTTAAGATAAACGATGTCGTTTTCGATTTTGTCAGAAGAAATATAGTATAATTTGTTAAATGTACAAAAATACCATTGCCAATTTGATTAAGTGAAAAATTTGATAATACATTAACTTAATTACAATATATGATGATCATAATAATAATAATAATAATAATAATAATAATAATAATAATAATAATAATAATAATAATAATAATAATAATAAT
>JANTPM010778021.1:0-11385 GCA_025434745.1 Erythroxylum divaricatum
GAATGCATGTATACCATGTGCAAGTGCAACAAACCATCAATCATAGAGGCTATATGCTGTATGTGCATGCCGAGATAGAATTTAATACTTCTAACCCGTCCCAAATTACCAAAATACCCTTCCCATCTGTGATGGGATGTTACATAGTCAACTCTTTTTTTTTTAAGAAAAACGAGGAGCAATTAGTGACTTTTAATAATAGAACCATGAAAACTCAAATTGACTATTTCTTCACAAGGAAGAATGATCAACCTAGTTGTAAGGATTGCAAGGTGATACCTAATGCTTGCTTGTCAACTCAGTAAATCCAACCTTAGGTAAGGGCAGTAAGGTCATCTACCCACAACCTACTCTCATGAAGAATAAAATAGGGCCTACTCTTAACCTTCATAAAGAATAAAATGAGACAAAATAGAGCCTACTTTTAACCCTCATAAAGAACAAAATGAGATTTTTTTTTCTTTACATATTTTTTTATTTGATTTATTTGAGTTATTCTCTGAATCTTAATGTTAAGAATTAGTGTAACCTATTAGATTCTTCAGTTATGTCACAATGAGGAGCTTAAAGTAGTCTCTTTAATAATAAAAATATGCTTTTAAAGTTTACATATTTATATATTGTCAATTTATTGGAGCTCTTCTTTTACTTTGTTTAAGGTTTATAAAACGTTAGAAATGGCCATACAACACAGCATAAATTGTTAGTTTTGGATCTTTTTATTAAGAGTTGGAAGAAGAAGAAAAGTCCTAGAAGATGTACTAGAATCAATTGGTGGAATTTAAAAGGAGATATGGTGAAACGATTTAGGGATAGAGTAATGTATGTAGAGGAATGGAATTTGGTAAAAGATGCAAACTAGAAGTGGGAGAGAGTTGCAATTCTTTTAAGGAATACAAGTTTAGAGACCTTTGGTGTTTTTAAAGGGTTGAGGGATAGTAAGAGGGAGTCTTCGTGGTAGAATGAAGATGTTTAAGAAAGAGTTAAGTTTTAAAAAGCTACCTATAAAGCTTTATTGGATAGCATCGCAGAGGTGGACAGAGTTAGTAATTGAGAAAGTTATAAATTGACAAAGAAAGAGGCGAAGATGATAATCTCATAAGTTAAAAATAAAACTTACAAGAAACTATTTCAACGATTGGATACTAAAAATAGAGAAGGGATACTTTTAAGTTGGCAAGTGCTAGGGAAAAAAAGCGAGAGATTTAGATCAAGTTCATTGTATAAAAGATGAAGTAAGGCAGGTGAGCTTATAGTTGAGAATAACATCAAGATAAGATGACAGAGGTAGTTCTATAACCTTTTTAATAAAGGCATAAAGGATAACATCATTTTAGATGACCTTAGCTTGTCTAAGAGGTTTTGTAATTTCACTTGCTGCCGATATATTACAAGGGATGAAATTAAGAAAACATTGAGGAAGGTCAAGAGTGGTAGGACAGTAGGGCTTGATGAGATACCCATAAACTTGTGAAAGAGTTTGGGCGAAGAGGGCATTACATAGTTAGGCAAGTTTTTTAATATGATCCCTAAGTCTTTCAAAATGTATAATGAGCGGAGATTTAGTATGATAATTCCTTTATGTAAGAACAAATGGGACATTTAAATCTGCAACAACTATAAAGGCGTCAAATTACTTAGTCATATCATGAATTTATATGAGAAGGTAATTAAGAATAACTTAGTTTGGTTTCATGCTAGAAAAGTCCACGATAAAAGCCTTACATTTGTTCTTTTTTCCTTCTCATTTGTAGGACATTGCTTCAAACTTAACTTAAATTGACCTACAAGTGGAGTGCTTCTAATACCTTCTCAGTACGCTTTGTTGGGACAATCATAGCTTTCCATTCTTTCTATCACAAGTAATTTTAATGCCAAGAATTTGCTTTGCATCACCTAAATCCTTCATAGCAAAGGATTTACTCAACTCTCGTTTGAGATTTTCAATTTTCTTTGTCATGACCAATAATCAGCATGTCATACATATATAATAAGGGAATGATAAATTCACCATCAGATAATTTCCTGATAATTACACAATGATTAGAAGAATTTTTGTCATACCCATGATCAAACATAAAAGTTAGATTTTATGTATCACTGCCTAAGAGCTTACTTAAGGCCATAAAAACTCTTTTTCCAATCGGCAAACAAGATTTTCTTTACCTATTGCTGTAAAACCCCTCAAGTTGTTTTGTATAGATGTCTTCTTCCAATTCACCATAAAGGAATGTTGTCTTCATATCACGTTGTTCAATCCTTAAATTTAAGTTGGCTGTTGGCCCAACCACACTTGAATTGAAGACATCTAGACTATGGGTGAAAAATCACTTCAGAATCAATTCCCCTTTTTCTAATTAAAACCTTACATAACTAACTTAGCCTTGTACCACTATTCTCCTCTACTTAACACTCATTTGTTCTTAAGTTCTCTCTTGACCTGTTCCAATTTTACTAGCTCAAATGCGTGGTTCTCATACAAGGATTGCATCTCTTCTTGCATTGCTTTAAACCACTTAGCTTTGCACTCATGTGACACAGCCTCTTTGTAGCTTTCTATTCCTCCCATATCAATCAACAATATATAGTCATGTGGAGGGTATCACTATAAAGGACAATATTGGCTAGTAGATCTTCTCAACTAAGGCTCAATCAGGGATATTGGTTATAGTGGAATTAACTCAATAGGCATAGCATATGGTGCAAGCTCATTTTCTCTATTATCACCATCAACATTTTTATGTCCCTTGTCACTAGCAACCCTGACAAGAAGCTCTGGCTCAACAATGGTATCATTTATAACGCATTGGCTTGATGGTAAGAGTAAATTGCTTCATGTTTTAGAGCATAGTTTGATATGTATTTAGTCATTAATTCAATCATTTAGTATATATTTAGGTTCGAATTGTGTTAGTTTGTTAATTATTTGTGTTTTCCAGTGTTTTAGGGTTAATATCAAAGAACGAAGGAGTTTTAGAGGGAACCTGCACCATAACACAAGCCCACAATCATAGCAGGCAAGCCACAATCATCATAGAAGCACCAGGATCCGACCATGATCGTGACATAAGATCCAGGATTGGCCCACGATCATGGCCTACATGCCATGATCATTACAAAGAGCTTACTCAAAGGCCATGATCATGTCATATAGGTAACAAGTGTGGCCAGCGTCTGGAAATATGCGGGGACACTTTCATACTCAAGTTTTCAAGTGACTTTTTTCAAACCTTGAAAAAAAACCCTAGGTTACTAAAAGACAAAAAAATTAAAAAAAGCCTTCCTTACATATATATATATATATTTAGTAGCCATCATTCACATTTTTCATTGTTCATATAAAGTCACAAGCTTCCAATTGCAAAAGGTGGGAATTGGGGCTGATAATTAAGAAATTCCATCAATCTTCCATTTTTTAGATTTTAAAATATAAAAAGGGAAGAAAGTTACCGTTGTATTTATTTTGTTTTTGTTTTTTTCAATATGTTTTGTATTCTGGAGAATATGGATATGGTTGAACTTGTTCCTATTATGAGTGGCTTAATTTATTGTACCTATTACTTTTAAACTACTTGTTGAAATCCTACTTTGTTGTTTTGAATGAATGAATGCTTTTGAAAAATGTTGTATGATTTTGATAAATGTTGTGCTTAAACCCTACAATATATTGAGAAATTGAGTTGGGTAAATTATGTAGGGCTTTGCACTAAGAGTTGGCACCCTATAAACCTGCATTTATCAATTAGTTGATTACCTATAGGATAGCTTCATAACTAGTTAAATTGGTATAGTGATTTTGTAGATTGAGAGATTGGATAGTCAATTCTATTTAGTTTGGCTAAGGACGTTTGATTACACCTTGAGAGAGGGAGATTGAAACATTACGACATCTTAAGTGAGGCATAATTCAATCAATAAGGTAGGAGGGAGACAAGATAAGGAAAAAGTGATCTCTAATCTTTAATCTTGAAATCAAAGTTTCTACACTTTTATTACATTATTTGTCTGTTGTTAGTTTGTTTGATTTAGTGTATTTTTCAGTTTTTATTATTTGAATTTGAGTCTTAAACAAAACACAACTTGCATTAAGTGGTGCCTAAGCACAATATCTATTAGATGATGTCCACTTTTTACTACAAATAACGACCCATATACTTATGGTTTTTAGTGAAAAACATGTTTATTTTTACATTCAACACTTGACTTATTTTTCAATATCTCTAATTTGTTTGGTCTTCAAAGAAAATAAAATCTCGGCTTCTAATAACCTTCTTATCAATAGGATCCCAAAACTGATAACCAAACTCTTCATTACCATATCCTAAGAACATACACTACTTGGATTTCACATTAAGCCTATATCTTTCATCTATTGGGGCATGAATAAATGCCCTTAGCTAAACACTCTCTAGTTTTCAAATGAGACATCTTTTTCTCTCCAAAATCTCTCAGGAGTATCACCATCAAGAGCGATTGAAGGAGAGAGGTTAATTAAGTCCAATACAGGTCACAATGCTTTACCCCAAAAAGCGTAGGAAATTTTGAATGAGAGAGCATACACTTGATTTTTTTATTAATTATTATGTTCATTCTCTCTATAACCCCATTCTACTATAGAGTCTTAGGCACTAGCTTCTCAATCTTATTACCATATTCCTTGCAACAACGTTCAAATGGACCCCTGTATTCACCACCATTATCTACTTTGAAACATTTCAATTTTTTACTTGTTTCTTTGTCAACATTTACATGAAATTGTTTGATGACATCAAATACCCGGTCTTTAGACTTCAAAGCAAATATTTACACTTTTCTATAATGATCGTCAATAAATGTCACAAATTATAAACATTTGCTAAGAGTTCTAAAATCCATGGTCCAAACATCAATATGACCTAATTCTAAAACATATTACCTACTATGTGGAGGAGATCTATGAAAAGAAACAATGTGATGCTTACAAACCAAACAATGGCTACCAAGTTTTAGTAAATTACCTTTAATAACAGGGAGCTTCTACTTTATAAGAGTGTGAAGCCCCTTGCCACTTAGGTGACCAAGGCACATATGACATAATTTTATACAACAGTCTTCGATTGCTCTTGCCTCTATTGATGTCAACTTAGTTGACATCCTATAAAGAGTATATGTATTCAGTGCCTTGCAACCACAAGAGACCCTTTTGTGACTCCTTTTTCCACCACCAAATATAGTTTCATAACCATCCAAATCAAGAACTTTCATTAAAATAATGTTAAGATGAAAATTTGGGATATGTATAACATTCTTTAAGTGCAACTTGCATTTAATGTTAGTTTCTAACCAAACGTCTCCCACACCAATTACCTTGCATAATCCATTGTTTCCCATCCTCACTCTACCAAATTCGCCCACAGCATAAGATGAGAAAAACTATTGATCTAGCATTACTTGAAAATGTGGCACTAGAGTCCACATGTAATAGCCCAGACCACCCGCCCACAGATATTGTCTGCTTTGGGTTAACCCTAGGGCTAAACCCCTCATAGTTTTGCACTTCCCACCATTGAAAAAATGCTTGTAGGGGAGAGGTATCTATACCCTTATAAGGCATACTTCGTTCTCCTCTCCAACTGATGTGGAATCTCACACTCTTCACCCCTTTAGAGCCCAACATAACTGGCACAACAATTCAGGTACCAACTCTGATACCATTTGTAACAACCTAGACTACCCGCCCACAGATATTGTCCACTTTGGGTTGCTCCTAGGACCAAACCCCTCATGGTTTTGCTCTTCCCACTCTTGGAAAAACTCATTTTGTAGGGGAGAGGTATCCATACCCTTATAAGGCATACTTCGTTCTCCTCTCCAACCGATGTGGGATCTCACACCACTATCTAACTAAAGTCTTGCTATACAAGGTTACCACATTTTCCAACAATGAAGATCATGACCTTCGAAAACAAGTACTTTTTCCCTTGATTTCTCATGCTTGACCAACTTACATTCCTTTTTCATATGACCCATTTTTTGACAATGATAGCACTTGGTGTCTTTATGAGACTTTGACTTTTCTTTGGACTTGTTGTGGCTTTCACTTTTTTGGGAGTTTTTAGTTTGGCTTCTTCCCCTTGATTCAATAACTAAGGCCTTTGGATATAAAAAGGATCTCGATGATTTTATTCTCACCTCTTCATTCAGGATGTTACTTTTGGCAAGCTCTAGGGACACTATATCATCAAGAACTGAATTACACAATGAAGTCAGCTTAGGTCGGTATTTGACCTTTTCCCTTAGAGTTAGCATGATTTTTTTTCTTTCTTTGAACAAAAAGATGTGTACTTTGCAAACTCTCTCCTTGCTGCATCAACAATCTCCCTTCCTCTTGAAGACACATGGTCATTAATTCATTTATTGACCACTTATCTTTATGTATATTATATGAGATTTTAAAGGGTCCTTGTGGTGATGGAAGGGTGTTTAAAATGTAATGCGTAAGGAAAGAATCATACATCTCAACCTGGACTTTCTTTAACTAGGTTGTATCGTCCCTCATCTTCATGGTGTGCTCCTATACGCCTTGAACCCCGGTGAGCCTTGTGGATGAAAACTTGATAATCAAATTGCTTACAAGTGCTTTGTCTGAAATTTTGAATTGCTTATCAATAGCATTCAGTAGAGCATGGTCATTGTCATGTTGTTTTATAGAATCACGAATGCCAACAAAAATTTTAGTTTTTATGAACATCACACTTAGGCGATTAGATTGCTTCGAGCATTCATAAAGAGTAATTTCATTAACTTCGATAATGAGTCCAGTAGGAACAACCCATGAATATCATCTTCAAACTTTACTTCCATATCAGCGACTTGATTCATAACTACTTCAAAATTATTCATGTGATTTGCCAATGGACACCCATCTTGATATTTTAAGGATAACAATTACTTGATTAAGTACATTATGCTATTTCCGGTTTCTTAGCATAAAATTGTTTAACCTGGTTCTACAAGATTCTAGCATGAGTTTCCCTAACTATATGGTTTTAGATATTATCAATGATTTACTGTCTAATATAGCGCCATACCTGTCTATGCAAAAATAACAACGACAACACCCAATAGAAATCCAACTGACAAGCAAGGTTTGGAAAGATCCAGTAGTACGCAACATTACCCCTAACTAGTAAAGAGTTTGTTTCTAATAGCCATTTATGCCTTATCTGTAATATTTGCAAGCTTTTATGTAACAAATACAGGTTTATGAAATTTCTTTATATAAAGCAGACCTACCATCTTACAAATAGCATAATTAGAGACATTTAGGTTGATCATTTGTGAGAGCATTACAACCTCCTTCTCTCGTTCATTGCAGCATCACAGCCTCACGCTACAAATTTTGAGATATGAATTGTGAGAAGAGATTTGGATTACAAGAGGCAAGATCTGGATTGGAGCAACATGTGAGAGAACTGTGAGAGGCGAGATTTGGATTGAAGCGACAGGTGAGAGGTGAGATTTGGACTGTGTAGACATGGATCGGTGATGGGAGCAGGAGGGATAGCTTACCACTCAACTGTCGTTATCATCAAGTGCTGGCTTTCAGCTTATCTCCAACCTCTAGATCACTTGTTTGTCTTGACATCACAACCTTTCACTCCAAATTTTTTAGATTTGGACTATGAGAGGTGATCTAGATTGTGAGCAACATGTGAGAGGAGAGATCTGGACTGTGCAGCCATGGATCGGTGACGAGAAGAGGGATAAGAGAAGCCAACAGAAACGACACACCATTGAAGAGACCCAGAAGAGTGGTGATTAAGCAGTGGAATTAGAGAGCCTTTTACAAGCCAAACCATTATCGCACCTTGACACTGTTCTTCTTCTTAAGATCTTGAGATATTGTTAGATCAAAAACAAAAGCATACTAGATTTGGGTAAACCAGTAGATTTCAAATTCTGAAATCAAAACACAGTGGAAGCATAATAACCAAA
This sequence comes from Erythroxylum divaricatum, assembly GCA_025434745.1. Taxonomy (NCBI): domain Eukaryota; kingdom Viridiplantae; phylum Streptophyta; class Magnoliopsida; order Malpighiales; family Erythroxylaceae; genus Erythroxylum; species Erythroxylum divaricatum. The sequence continues at coordinate 7,978 of JANTPM010778021.1, forward strand.
TCAACATGTTTAATTTATAAATGATACGATATTAGAAAAATAAATAACATAAAAGATGATAGAAATTTTACCGACTCCTTAGCTACAACTTTGACTCCTCGCTATGGTATCCTCTCCATGCTATTATATACTTAACCAATCCGATCTACCACTTATTCTCTTGGACAACTTGGTTAGCAATATCCTTTGGTGGGAAAGGAGAATAAATATTGTAGAAGTTCACCTTAGTTGAAAGAACCAAAACTAAGAGGCATTCTCTTTGCTAATTTCAGTCATTAAAGAAAAGGAGAGAGGAAAACCAACCAAAAAATACCGCTTCTTTCTTTTTCACAAAGTGAAAGAGAGAGCCATAAATGTGACATTCATATTTGTTTAATATGGCTATATGAAAAGACAAAAACCAACAAAATGACACTTTTATTTTCGATTGCAAGATGAATGAAGGGAGAGAGAACATCAAATCCATTACTTCCTTCTTTAATCAAAAGAATGCTAAAAGGTTTACAAGTTTTTCTACATGCCAACATTAACTGACAACCATTAAATCATTTAATGATAAGATCATTAAACCATATAATGAAGACACCATTAAACCATTTAATGATGATAAACTATGATAAAAACTCACTTTATATTTAGCAATTAAATGCTAAATGTGCAGCCAGCTACATAAAACCGAAAACTACATCATGTAGTTTCTGTTTTTGCCCTTCTTCTTCTTCTTCTTCTCTTTTTTTTGTCTTTTTCAAAATTTGTTTTAACTTAATTAATCTAATTAATTAAATTAAACCAAAATCTACCCCAATATTAAATGTTCACTTTAGGCCTCTAATTAACATTTAATTAGAGTAAGCATAACATTTAATCATAGGCTTAAAACTTCATTCAATTAACTCTTAATTAAATTGTTCCGGTATTATTATTCTGAATCTAATTCGATCATTTCTTCTTTCTTATTTTTGGTAACCTTTATTTATTTTTCTTAATTTGCTTGATAACCTTTCCTAGAAGCCAAGTGGAGAATCTAATTGGACTTATATAATTAAAGCTCCAATAAGCCTAGAATTAATTTAATCTCATTAAAATGAATTCTAACTTATTAACCAATTGTCATTCCACTAAAGACAATTAGATGAACTCTTGAATTACTAAATATTATAAGAAAATATGTTTCAAATAAGATGTCCAATTGTAAACTCTATTAGGAACCATATTATAACCATCCGCACAATAAAGGTAAAATTACCATTTTGCCCTTAATTGATTTTTCCTTCTAGATCTTTCGCTTTACTATATAGGGTGATTAACACACTAGATCTCATCTTGGTATTAAGACTTGATGGGTGGCTAGTCTATCAAACTACTAGTGCTAGTTTAATCACCAATCTCTGTTAAACATCTAGAAGTGATGATATCACTATAAACTCTTTATTTGAGTGAATGTTCACTGATACATGTTTCAATTAATAATTTCAACATGCAGACACTAGATTGATACTCTATAAAAATCTATTCTGATCATATCAAGAATTATAATGAAACACATATGAGTTCAGCCCTCATCATGTTGGCCCCCTAACTTCTTTTCTTAAGGAATAAGCATGATTCAAATAAATTATGAGGTTCTTATCGGATTATTTTGTGGAGTTAATCATTATGTTAACGTTGGTAAGATTTTATGACATAGGTTAATTAAATTGAAGTATTAAAGTTGTAAGATTGTATAAGGGCAAATTAGGCATGACACTTAAGGGTGTAAGACATAAGGCATATAAGGAAGGGGTAAAGTGGACTTTTTACCCTCATTAAGGGTATTAAAGGAAGAATAATTGTTGTCCTGTAATTAGGAGAAGAAGAAAACGTGAGTGAGTGAAGAGAGAAGAGAAAAATACGAAGAAAAGAAGAAAGGAGAGAAATAAGACCAAGCTAAGGTTATGGAGATCTTGAAGCTAAACAAGTGAGTATAAGCACTAACCCTTCTTCATTTGTTAAATGAAACATATTGGGTGATAGTCAGAAGTGAAATGAAGTTGGATATTTGTAGGAAGCTATTGAGAATGGGTAAATTTATTTGGCTAGTTTTTGGGTTAATGATCAAAGATAGTTTATGAATTGGATTGTGAATGATATTGAACTGAAATGAAGTTTAAAATGAAGTAGAAGAGATGGTTGGGAAGTAAAAAGATGAAGAATGTCAAAAAAACATGTTTTCAGAGTGGGTTTCTGGACAAGTTCGCCGTGGAGAACTTCTGGGTTTCGCCTCGATGAACTCAACTTTCTAATGCAGAATATGCTTTGATATTTTAAGCATAACTTTTTGTGTAGTTATTCAAATGGAGTTATTTTTTATTTAGTGTAAATTAAAGACATAGACTACAATTTTCAGATGAAATCGAGTTTTAATTCAGTCTCTAAGGATTTCATATTTTGGATGGAAGTTGAGTATAGAATGTTGTTTTAGTATAAGAATAGTCTGAAAGTATGTTCAGTATAACTTTTAGAGTACTAAACCAAATTGAATGATTTTGGTGTCATTAGAAACTTAAGAAAATGGGAAACATTTCTATGGAAGAAAGAGTTTTCAAATTTTGTCATTTACTTGATCAGAATGATCATAAAAAATTGACCCGAAGGTTTGGATTTAGGAAAAGGGTTTTGGTCCATAAAGCTTAGGGAAATGCATGGATTTAAGTACTCTAAAACCATTTTAGTGAATGTATTTTTCCTTAGGGTTCTCAAATAAGAATTACTATTAAATTGAAAATTTGGTTATTTGTTTAAGGAAATCAAGTGAGGCAAGAGAGGCAAAAGGAATAAGAGGAAAGACATCCCTAAGCAAGTTTATAAGTAAGGAATTCAAGGTGAGCATATGTTTATAATAGAGTAAATAAGCCACTAAATGTTTTCTTTGAATCAAGAAAGTTTATTACTTTCAATTGCATCATAAGTGTTGTATCTATTGCTTCTTGAATGAATTGAGAAATTGTTATATGTTTGCTACATGAATTATGTTGATGATTTTTGAAAAGTTTTTGAAAATGATTCTTTTGAAAAGATGTAAATTTATGAAATCAGGTTTTCAAAAATGTTTCTCAAAATATCTCATGTGCATGAAAAACAAGTTTTCAAAATGTGCTATATGGGCAAACTGTTTTTAAGTCATGAATTACATGTTATGTGGGTTTGGTGTAATTCATTCAAGAATGTCACCTGCACATTAACCAAGTTAAAGACTTCTGTCACCTGTCCGCTAGTGGCACAGAGCTCATTCATGGATTCCCTCAAGTTTATGGCTACGCAAAACCACTATGTGGGATTGGGATAGTGTTTCTGTTAAGTCAAAACAGACTTCACGTATTAAATAATTTTGATGACAAACAAAGAGAAATAAACAAATGAAAAGTAGAT
>JANTPM010778742.1:0-11380 GCA_025434745.1 Erythroxylum divaricatum
GAAAGAAGGATTAAATGCCTTATTTTAGAAATGATTTTAATTTTAATGTTGGACCCCACCCTCCACCCGTAGGTGTTTGCAGGTTATACTGCGGCGAGTGCTTGCGAGTTATACTGCGGCATCTAACTTAATCAGTATTGTCCCCTCTGGCCTTTGGTGGGTTCTAGCCCTCGAACCCAAGACCTCAGGGTTTTGTTCCACTTTGCATAGACGCCTCTTTGGTTCAATGGTGAGAGACGTCCACGCAAAGTGGAACAAAACCATGAGGTCTTGGGTTCGAGGGCTAGAACTCACCTAAGGTCAGAGGGAACAATACTGATTAAGTTGGATGTCGTGGTATAACCCGCAAACACTCGCCGCAATATAACCTGCAAACACCTACGGGTAGGGGGTGGGGTCCAATACTAAAACCCTAGCATTTGTCATCTTAAATTCTCTTTTGATATTCAATTGCCTTAATTTTGTTTATTTCATAATTTATTTATTTTCCCTAAATTATTGTTAATTTTAATTGCATTTCTTGACAAGGATTATGTTTAGTAGCTATAGTCCTTGTGAAGTCAATAGTCTAGATTTTTTTAATTCATTATAATCAATTGTGTGCACATGCAAATAAATTCAATTGGAACGTTCTTAAAACAATTTTTGATCGACAAAAAGAAATCATTGTGCAATCTTCCTTGAAGGGTGAGTAGGAAATTGAATGTTTTTTTAAATGCACAAGTACAAGAAAATCAACTGTACTTAATTTTTATAACTTAAGTGAATCTTATTCGCTCATTTAATTTTTAAAAGTTGTTATTCACTTTGTAACGAACGAGTGAATGCTTATAAATGCTCAAAAAACCAAGTGATTATGATATTGTAAGCTGCATAAATATCATAAAGCTGTCTAAAAATTGAATTTCCATGTATTTATACTCATACTAGCTCTAAAATATCATTAGACATAATAACAAGTTGTGGTAATGATTAGTAAATCTGATATACAAATTCATTGTACACAATATTTTCAAAGTCCTTGACACACTAGTCCACTACACCTTGGCATTGGTCGACCAATGTCTCTGGAAATACTATATTAGTTGGCCAAGTATAGACAGTTGTCAGCTAATGTGTCTGAAAACAATTTTTTAAGATGCCTATTTCTTTAACCCAAACTTGATCTAAAACGTTTCTAAAGTTTTTTTAAAGACCATTTTAAAGATTTTGAGAGTTTTCTTTGAAATGAAAATCTTGGTTCCTCTTGATAAACAGAAAGATTTATGCATTAAGTTTAAAACATAATATGATTATGAATAAAGATCACCTAAAGCATTAAAATAACCAAGGAGGAAACATAAGAAAAATTACAAGTAAATTTGTAGACTTGTAATACTGTAATCTTCTTTGGTTTTAGAATATTTTTTAAACTTGATTGTATTGGTCTCTATAAGTTAATTGTTGACTTCATTTCTTATTACTTTCTTTTCAGGCATAAAAAATCATTAATCGTAACTATGTTTTTTTATTATCAAAATATAGATTATAACCTTTCTTGTATTACAAAGGATACGTATTTCCTTTTGTATATTTATCTCTGCGTATCTAAATTAGTTTGTTACCATTTATTTGATAGCTTTGTATTAGGCTAGAATTAAGGAATAGATCAGTGCTATAAATCTATATATGTCATGTACATCACGATGGAGCAATACAATTCCATTTCTCCAAATCTTCTTCATTATTTTACATGGTATCAGTGCACATTTCTTGGTGCTCTACATAAAATTTTTTCTACTTATTCCACTGCTCTTCATCAATGTCGAAAGAAGTTTCAGATTCAACATCGAAGGATACCTCATATTCCAGAACCCCCGAGAAATCTACCATTATGGATCCCTCACATCGATACTACGTGCATCATTCAGATCCACCAGGGCATATGCTGGTTCCAACCAAATTGAACGGGCCAAACTATCAATCCTAGAGAAAGGTGATGATGCATGCTCTCATTGCCAATAAGAAATCAGGCTTCATTGATGGTTCACTTGAAATGCCATCACCAATTGAAGAACCTGCAGATTTTGAACTATGGAATCAATGTAACAGTATGATTTTATCATGGTTAACTTATTCCGTCGAACCCGACATAGCATCTGGCTTTGTTCATGCTGTGACTGCTAGGCAAGTCTGGGAAGACCTTCGAGAAGAATTTTCACAAAAGAACGCTCCTGTTATTTTTCAGATTCAAAAATTGATAGCAACCATCTCTCAAGGTACGATGTTTGTGGCAACCTACTACATAAAAATTAAAGCCTTATGGGACGAGTTAGAGATCCATCGTACCATTGTGACTTGCAATCGAACCAATGATCATCAAGCAGAAAGATAGGAAGACAAGTTAATGCAGTTTCTTATGGGGCTCAATGTGTCCTACAAAATTGTAAGATCTAATATTCTAATGATGTCCCCTTTACCCAATGTCTGTCAAGCATACTCCATGATTATTCAAGAAGAAACCTAGTAATAAATAGGCTCAAGCTCTACCAAGAGTTTTTCTATTGCTGTTGCCGTTCAAAATCGATCAACTACATAGAAATATGCCAAGGGCAAGATCTGCGAACACTACAACAAATCTGGCCATAGTATTGATGAATGTCGCACGCTAAAATTTCATTGCAAATTTTGCGACAAAAGGGAACACACGGAGGATCGTTGTTGACTCAAAAATGGCAATCAAAATATCAGATCCTTGCAATTTGATGGAAATCGAAATGGGGATGCTCGGTCACAATGGCTATAGAAGGGTTTCAAAATGCAGGAAATAAAACGGAAGGGTCTGCTTTCCCAGTCAACTTCACTCATGAACAATTGCAACAGTTGGCGCAAGGTTTGGCAGGGCTCAACCAAAATCAAACCCCTCTCAGTTCTAGAAATGAAGATGTATTTGTTAATGCTGCAGATATAAGTTCTTCACCTAATGTTTTTTTGGGTTCAGCTGTTAAACCGTGGATTTTAAATAGTGGTGCTACTGATCATATCATATCAGATTCTTCTCTCCTCACACAAATCCAGCGTTCGTCCGTCCCACTTGTCAATTTGTTGACAGGTGCAACTGCAGACATTACACACAATGGCACAATGTCTTTTAATTCTCATCTCACTTTAAAAGATGTACTATACATTCTCTCTTTCAATTTAAATTTAATGTTTGCAAGCAAATTCACTAATGCCCTCAATTGTTGTGTTATTCTTTTTCCAAAATTTTGTGTTTTGCAGGACCTAACTACGGGGAGGATGATTGGCTCGGGTAGACAACAAGGCGGTCTCTATTACATGCATCCTTCAATCCCTCAACCAGCTACATATCATACATTACAGTCCTCCCATCTATGGCACTTAAGAATTGGCCATCCATCCTCGTCGTGTCTTGCATCCACTCTTTCTTTTTCAAACAACCATAATAATGCTATTGATCACAATAAATGTAATACTTGCCTATTGGCAAAACAGTCTCGAGTACCCTTTCCAACAAGCTCTATTTATATAAAAATCCTTTTAAGTTGCTACACTGTGATGTTTGGAGACCACATAAAATCCCTACCCATTCAGGAGCAAGATTCTTTCTCATTATTGTAGATGACTACACTCGTTGTTCTCGAGTATTTCTCATGCACAATAAACCCGAGAGTACTTCTTTGTTACAACGATTTGTGGTCTTCATCTAAAATCAATTTCACACATCTGTTAAAATATTACGTACCGATAATGGTACATAATTTTTTCCCTTAACTCATTTTCTTCAAGAACGTGGCATTGAATTTCAACATACATGTGTTTACACTCCGCAATAAAATGGAGTGGTTGAACGCAAGCATCGACATATATTAAATGTTGCACACTCACTGCTTTTTCAGTCAAATATCCCACTTTGTTTTTAGGGGAAATGCGTCCTTACTACTGTGTATTTAATCAACCGGCTTTCTTCTCCCTTACTGTCAAATAAATCACCCTATGAAATGTTATATCACAAACCACCTTCCCTCCATCATCTTCGGGTCTTTGGGTGTCAATGTTACGCAACAATTGTCCATCCCAAACAAAAATTCTAACCTTGCGCTTCACGTTGCGTGTTCATCGGTTACCCTCATGATCAAAAGGGTTATAAATTATTTGACATTAGTTCGAAGCAAATCATCATCAATCGAGACGTTGTTTTTCACGAAAATATCTTTCCTTTCATGACTATAGAATCAAAACTGCAATCATCCTCTCCTGTATTGCCAAATCTCGCCAGTGATATACCCTCTTTACCGAAAATAACTGCCAATCCTTCCTCACCCAGCACTTATATACACTCTCAAATACCTCATGATCCTCTCGACCATAATTCCTCTCCTGGCAATAATTCTTATCCAACAACTTCGACCGAATCTATCAAAGATTCTTATCCTGATCATACGGCATCATCACCACACCATCAAATCCACATTGAGAATGAACCTGACGATGCTTCACCTAACATACATAATCCCAATCCTCCTCGCCGTTCTAATCACAATCGACATCCTCCTACATGGCATGAATCCTATATACTGTCTTCTTGAACCAATAATTCAACCAGTGGACAAGTTCTTCGCAATGGCATAAGGTATCCGCTCTCATCTTTTCTTTCTTTTTCTCGTTTTTCTCCATCTCACCGGCACTTTCTGGCAAGTATAACAGCTCACACAGAACCCCAGAACTATGACCAGGCTGCTAGTCACCCACAATGGCAACAAGCCATGACAGCTGAACTCGAAGCATTGGAAAGAAATCGTAATTGGTCACTAGTTCCTATTCCCCCAGGTCATAAACCTATTGGCTGCCGTTGGGTTTACAAAATTAAATATAATTCTGATGGCACTATCGAGCGCTATAAAGCGCGATTAGTTGCCAAATGTTATATGCAGATTGAAGGCATCGACTACAAGGAGACTTTTTCTCTCACCGCCAAACTTACAACTTTGAGGTGTCTTCTGACTGTCGCTGCCGCCAGAAATTGGTTTGCTTACCAACTTGATGTCCAAAATGCCTTTTTACATGGTGAATTAGATGAGGTTGTCTACATGCATCCGTCGCCTAGATTATGCCAATAAGGGGAGAACACAGTGTGTCGGCTTCATAAGTCACTCTACGGATTAAAACAGGCTTCTTGGAATTGGTTCTCTACATTATCCATTGTTCTTCAAAAAGGGGGTTACATGCAGTCAAAGGCAGATTATTCCCTATTCACTAAGGTCAATGATTCATCTATCTCTGTTATTCTCGTTTATGTTGATGACATATTGTTGACAGGGAATGACATGCGAGAAAACGATCGGCTCAAGAAATATTTACTTCAGCACTTCCACATCAAAGATTTGGGTGATCTCAAATATTTTTTTTGGGTATTGAAATTTCACGTTCCATTCAAGGCATTTTTATGTCGCAGTGAAAATATGCTTTGGATGTGTTACACGACTCGGGAATTACAGGTGCAAAATCGAAGAAGTTTCTGATGGAACAAAATTTGAAATTGGCCCTCACTGATGACAACAGGCTACACAATGCAACAAAGGATAGAAGGCTAGTTGGCAGATTAATCTATCTTATTGTAACTAGGCCTGACATGGTGTATTCAGTCCGTGTATTAAGCCAATTAATGCATGAGCCTTGCAAGTCTCAATGGAATGCGACAGTTCGAGTCCTTAAATATGTGAAAGGGACTCCTGGTCAGGGATTATTTTTGTCATCCAAAAATAATCTGCAGTTAAGAGCTTTTTGTGATTCTGATTGGGGAGGATGCCGGATAACTTGTCGATCAGTATCAGGATATTGTGTCTTCCTTGGTTCCTTACTTATATCTTGGAAGTCACAGAAGAAAATAAATGTTTCCAGATCGTCAGCTGAAGCGGAATACCGAGCTATGGCAAATACATGTTTAGAGTTGACTTGATTGAGATATATTCTTCATGATTTGTGAGTACCACAAGCAGAACCTTCACCATTATATTGTCATAATCAGGCGGCACTACCTATTGTGGCGAATCCAATTTTTCACGAACGAACGAAGCAAATTGAGATAGATTGTCACATTGTTCGGAAAAAAATGCAGTCAAGAGTGATTCGACCAGCTTATGTCTCGACAAAGATGCAATTAGCGGACATTTTTACCAAACCTTTGGGTAGAGAATCGTTTGAAATGACAGACATGATATACTACTAACTAAAGCAATATATTAAAGCATAACAACGTACATTACTAAAGCAATATATTAAAGCATAACAACGTACGTACATTACTTAAGCAATTTATTAAAACATAACAATATGTTTTATTTTCCGTTTGCGGAATATTATTGCAATTGATTTTGCCTCCTAAAAGTCGTGTAGATGTTATACGGATTTGCAAAAGGTTTATTGTTATGGCAAAGTATAGATTCCTTCACCTAAATATGACACTGGTAGGACTTTAGTTAACATTTTCGCCTATCCAACCTGCTGCAGACTCTTTCGTGTAGGTCTCGTTCCTAACGAAAGGGTGGGTCTCATATCTAAGAAAGCAACTCCCAGCAAACATCTTACCACCATCTCGTGGTTTGTTCAAAAGGGCTAGTGAACAGGACGCCCGATACCTGCGGTGCAACACCTTCAGACATGCCACACAGTTTGAAAGAGAAAGATCCCTTGTGCACTGAACCATGCCATAAATGTTTCCTCCTCTCTTTGATACTCCTTGCTCTACATCTCCTGCTGCGTATAGGTTTGGACTCTGTGAAACATCAATCACCAGCTTCCTAAATAGCCGTACTTTTGCCCTTGAATGTACCAAAATTTCTTTACTATGACTGCAGCGACGATAGTGATTTTTTAAGTCTATTTTCCCGAAAAAGTCCTGGTCCGAATACTTCACCATGCAATTATCATACCAAATAATTCCACTTGTCACGGAATTACACACCTTAAGGATCCGGTCGCCTGCATTCATGATGCAGATATTGCAGTCTCTTTGGTCCACATCTCCTCTACAAAGTGCAAGCCCGTGTACTTGGACCGAATTTTTGCCTACTGAATCTTTTCCAAAACCTGTAATAGGGGCAGACCCGCGAAGTGAAGTAATGAGCTCGCCCAAGTTAGACTGGAAAACGGCAATATTGCTCGTGATCTTATTCTTTGAACAAAAATGGTGGATTGGGTCATTACCACCTCCAAGAACAATTTGTAGGTAGGAGGAAAATAGCAGTAGACATAAAGTATAAGAAGGCTTAGAGAAACCCATTTTTTCCTCCTTTCCTTATTTTTTTCGTTTTAGATAGGTTGTTGATGAGCTTAAATGTAAGTTTTGTGGCATATTTATACAGTTCGTAATCAGCAAAGCTAAGTTTGTAGATTTGATGTGCTCCATATTGTATGTATATGCTCAATGTAGAATCAATCAGTCCTGCTGAGCTGCTGCGTCTGTAGATTCCATTTGTGTACATTTGTAGAAAGCTTCTAAATCACGGTTTGCGTGATTGCGACAAACAAAGACATTACGAACTGTAAAATTTCTGTTTCTATACTATTTTAATTGATACTCTTTTTAGGTATTGATTTACAGATAGTTTTAACAGTTAATATTAATATATGAAGTGGCGGACTTTTAACGTAATTAAGTTGCACAAGATTGTATTTGACACTCCGTAAAACGTTGAAAAATGGAGCAATTAAGTTAGTGGAGCAACTTGATTCATTTACTTGATTCATGTATTTTTCTTATGCATGTATTTCTACATTCAAGAACTTGTAATTTCTAAGCGTTAAGTTGAATAAAATAAGTTTATTTTATCTCATGAATTCAAGAAGACAAGAAATCAAAGTAAAGTGAATTTACAAAAGACAGTTTGAGTGTTCTCCCTTCTATACTTATCTCCTTATTTTCCTATATATGATTCCTAGGTGGTCCATGGGATAGGAGAAGCATACACAAATGTTCTCTCCATTCCGTTCCCATACATAAACCCATCCATTCACCTCTCCTCAAGGCTCTAGATTGAGCCACATTTGAGGATCTCCCATATTCCGCACTGTTAAGATATTTATTATATATCTTATTATTAAATTTTAGCATTTTTTATTATTAGATTTTCAAGATATTGCAAGTCTTAAAATTCAAAATAAGATGAGGCATAGCTATGTGATAATTTTTTATTTGAATTGGATTTTTGGATAATAGTTTACATGTGAAAGAAGTCTAGCTTGACTGGGAGTATGAGTGCATCACGTAGTTGCTGGATAATGGTAAGAGTGTAAAAGAAGTCTAGTTTGGATGTGTGATTGATGGGATTACGCTGGTGAATGAAGGATGTCCTGAGATTGTTGAAGTTTGTGTAGCTTTTGTGTGTGACTCCAAGTCTAGGACTGCCTGCGTGCATGATTGGCAACAGTCAGTACTCCTTGCATATGTGACTTAGTCTTTATCTCGTCTGGGCTTGTCACAATTGTCTTTATTGGAGTTTCACGTGGCTGTGGGCTGAAGCATAGATGTCCTATGTTTGCTAGTTTTGAAAATAATATATATCTGCAATTGTTTTACTTGTGGGTTGGCATGATCTGCTTGGTTAATTGAAGTTTTCGTGATTTTAGTAACTACCATACCTAATCGTTTGAGTGGCTTTTGTAGGCTGATTGGGTGTTGATTATGTCTGTTCTAGTGTCTGTCAATATTGGAGATGATGTTCAAAATTTCCAACAGTTGAATATGGCAGTTTTAATTGGTGAACTTTCATATTAGTCTTTGGAGAAGTTGAAAACATTGGGAAGTTATTTCTTTCTATCTCAAGTGTATTTGTTTTTGCTCTTTATTTTTTTAATCACTTAAGTTGAAAACATTGGAGACTTCCATACAACTGTGTGACATAGCAAACCAAGCACAGCAACTCGAGAAGAAATACTCTAATTTGAAACTGGTTAAGAAGACATTGAGATCGTTGCCTCTAAGGTTTATACCAAAAATTGAGGCCATCAAAGAAGCCTATGATATCACTTAATTGTCTTTGGATAAGGGAATTGAGATTCTTACTAACTTTGAGATGAATTTACTGAGGGATAATCAAGAGAAGAACAAAGGATTAGCATTGCAAGTTGAGATTGGTAAAGCCATGAATGACTTCAAAGATGAATCCAATAAGAATGAAGATATGAAGTTATTGACAACAAATTTAAGCAAGTGGTTAAAGAAAGTGAAGAAGGATAGATCCGAGTTTAGGCAAAATGGTGGGAGTTCATCAAACAACAACTTCAAACAACAAGCTAAAACTCAAAAGGGTGAAAGCAAAGTGAAGAAAATTCAATGTCATAAATGTCAAGGCTTCAGACATGTGCAAGTGAAATGTGCTAACACCTTAAAGAAGAGAAAAGGGAAGTCCAATACAAGCACTTGGAGTGAGAATGAATCCAGAAGGGAGTATAGTAGTGAAGAAGTTGTGAATAGTATTGTGTTAGTTGCTTTATATAGCAAAAGTGTAGTTACTTGCTTACCAATAACCAAGAAGGAAGTAATCGATGACGAAAACATGAGTGAATGTATGCTCAAAGCTTAATTTCAGATTATGACAGTGATGCTAGTACTTCAGATGATAAAAAGGTATGTATTTATGAAGCCTGTGAGTTAATGTATGCTAAATAGGTCCAAACATGTAAGAAAAATGAGAAGTTGAGGGAGGAAAACTCATCCATGAAGAACATCATTCAAGATCTAGAGAAAAAGTTGTTTTCTATATTAGATGAGCTTGGTGAAACAAAATTAAAGTTGGTCAGTATAGAAAAAAGAACAAGAAAATTAAATGGAGATACCAAAAAAAAAGAAAAGTTGTTGAAAATTGGTAAGACTAAAGGAGACCTTCAGGGCATTGGTTATAGAGGTGAATGTTCCAAGTTGAATGATGAGAAAATTGGTGCGACTAGATCTGTTTAAGGAGAAATCTCAAAGAAAAATCGGAGATTCATACCTATATGTCACTTTTGTAGAGTAAATAGGTACGTAAGACTGAAATGTTACAAGTTGTTATAAATGATGTTTCATAAAGGTTAAAACAAAAAATCTAAACACTCTCCATTAAATTTCCAGCAGCAACCTATGTTACTGAAGCACTCTTGGGTTAGAAAGGGTCAAGTACAAGCATAAAGATGAAGTGAAGGAAAAACAAGAAATTATCTAGATTCACAGTTAGTTACTACCTTTAAAAAAATATTCAGACTGAGGATACATTAGTTACTTCAGATGAGAAATTAACTAGACAATTGATGGCCGAGATAATGTGACGAGAAATAAGCTCAGGTTTGAATTTCTTTGAGATTCACAAGGACTATGTGCTTTACATTTTTGAAGTATAGTTTGATGTTATTTATTAAAAAAAACAAAAGAAAGAGATCAAAGAAGTCATCATTTAGGCTTTCTGATTTTTTATTTATGGTTTTTCTAATGTTCAGTTGATTGATGTGTACATGAGGATATGCTTGATGATGGGGTTTATGAATTTGATCATTCTTGTGAAGATGGGATTGAAGCGAGTAATAATATGTTGGCATATGTATTAACTGGTAGTAAATTATCATCTTGACTTTCTGCTATTGCACTACGTGCTTATTATTCTTCTGTTGCATCTACTACTGATTTGTATGCTTCTTTATTCGTTGAGATTGATCGCATTAAAGGCATTCTCGTTTTGGTATTGTTTTGTCCCAAGGGGGAGACATCAGATTGTTTTTAGTGATTGTTCAATTTAAGGGGAGATTTCAAGGTATCTTCATGATTATTAGTCTTACTTTTTGACATCTTTGTGTCTTGAGTGGAGAAATTTGGATGATTGTTCATTACTGTTTCTTTGGATATTTCTTGAATTTGAAGAATTTGATGGATGTTTTTTGGAACTTGATGTTGGATTAAAGGGGAGTTTCTTATTTGTGGCAAAAATGCCAAAAGGGGGAGATTGTTGGATGCATTTTCTCATTAGAATGAGTGACATTTTCTCTTAGTTTTTGCATACAATCATTAGGTTTTATACATATTTTTCTTGCTAAATTGTTTAGTTTACTTGAATTTGCATTTATAGTTGTTCATGTTTAATTTGTAGGAAATGCACTTGATTTTAGTTGTAAAGGACCAAAACAACAATTAAATGAAGGAAAGTCCAAGGCTAAATGCTCGTAGAAAAAGGAGAAAACGCAGCATTAAGGGAGCAGTCCAAAACGTTGTCGCAGAGGGAAGCATTGGACAAAAGCAGAAACACAAGGTTTGAGCTAGGCTTTAAGAGGAGTGAGCAATTAAATTGTCATATCTTATTACTGTTAAGTCAGAATGACTTTACTAATAGTTTTGATGTATAACAAAAAGAGA
>JANTPM010781561.1:0-11363 GCA_025434745.1 Erythroxylum divaricatum
GAAGGAGCTGCTCCACCTTCATTCCACAAAAAATATAGCTCTTTTTTGGACTAGAATTGATGATGAAAAAGTTGCAGATGCTCCCTTCATGCTTAGGTCTTCCAAGTTACTGCCTTTAGGAAATAAATGCAATGTGATGTTTAAGGCTCCAACCATAGACAACACCTTCACCAACGTCAACTAAATGCAGGGAAAAGATGGACAAAACACTACCATCTGATTTTAGGTATGTTAAACCAATCTTTTCCTTCCTTTTTGGCTAGTCACATGAATGCTTAAGCTAGAAACATGAATTTCCTTTTGAATTGCGTGAATGTTTGAGCATGATTTAAAGAAAGTGGAAAGTTTTCCTAACTATGTTTAGCAAAATTTCGTATTAGGATTCTCAGTTTCCTTGAATAGTCCTAGTGTTTTGGCCATAACTTACTCTACAAAACTCCAAATTGGGTGATTCTAGCTATAAATGAAACCCAAGGTATAGTAATAAACATATCTAGAAGAGACCTAGATCTCATTCTAGCTAAATGATATTGAAAATTAAGATTGATTATGGTACCCTGATATTGTCCCTTTATTGAAGTAGCTTGTGATTTTTGGTATATGTTTTATAATTAGAAGTTGAAATGGCATGATTTTTGATGATATGAAAACTAGAGACATAGGGGAACAAATATCTAGAAGACTTCAAAACCTAATTTAAACGTTTCATATGTGAAAATTAAAGGACAAGTAGAGACATGGTTAAATGAAGAGAAAAATGGCATGGTAAATGGAGTGGAAAATAACATGTATATCGATAACTTATGTATGTTATTCAATGGGTATTAAATGGCAATATGTATATGCTACATATGTGGCTTAATAGTTGTTCAATGGCAACATGTATGTTGTACATAGTTCAATGGTTCAATGTAAAGAAAACAATAGGTATATACTACGTACGTTATTTAAATGGAAAGAAGACAACATGTATAAATCATAGAATTCAATGGTTGTTCAATGGTTAAATGAAAAGAAAATATAATTTTAATTTTACTAACTGCTAAGATTTTGGCTAATCCCTTTGTCAAAAAATTTGTTAAACAAGGTGGTAAGTCTTGGATGTACTTAACAGGTTTTAGGAAACCTTTAGGGGTGTCCCTCATAACTGAGTAACACAATAAAGTTTTCTCATCACTGTAGACTCAGGACTAATAAAGGAAAAACACCACACACATGAGGGTGGTCAACGAAAAGCAAGAAATAGTGAGTGTACCTTTAAATTGATTTTGTAAAGATGGTTTTTACCTTACTATGAAAAGTATGTTTATAAATAATTCCATTGGTGCTACTACTTGAATTTAAAAGTAAATCTTCATAAAATTTACATATACTTTGATTTAACATTGAATTAAGTTTTGAATGAATTTGGAAACTAAAAAGATGTACAGACACTTTGATTTAGCATTGAATTAAGTTTTGGATGCACTTAGAAACTAATGACATGTACACATGCTTTGAATTGAAAATTGCATATGTTTAAAATTGGCATAGAAATGGATTTTGAATATGTTTTTAATTGGTATTAAAATGAGGTGTGCTCATGTATTAATTGTGGTTTAGTCTATAGTATGTCATTAGGTCTTTATGGGGGGCGTTTTTCACTAACATAGGTGGTGCTGTGTCTGTCAATATGTCCAGTGAGTCACCCACTACACGTTTGGATTATATATTATGCTAGCACTGTTATGGGTAAACGATGCAGAATCAGTTCCATAACCACAAATTTATAGTAGTGGTAGCTTCATTATGGGTGAGTGATGTAAAACCAGCTTTATAAGAATCAGTATATAAAGGTTAACTAGGCACGGGTAAGCAATGCAGAACCAGCTAAGTGACCTTATACCTAAGGGTACCATATGGCAAAGAAAGTTAGTGATCGACTATGTTTTAAAAAGAAGTTTTATGAAAGTATTGATTTCCATGAATGTTTACTTTACAAGGAAAGAGGAACTTAATCTCTGAAAAGTATATATGTTTGTTTTACATATGCATTGATCTTATAAAATGAAAAGAATGTGTTTTGTAACAACATTGATTATTACTTGAAAGGAAAAGAAATTGTTTTCTTTTATGAAGGTTAATATTTGTATAAATGTTTTTATTGGAAACCAATAATACTCACTGAGCTCATTTAGCCCTTTATTTTCTATTTTAAAAAAAACCTCCCAGGTGCATGCTGAAGGGCTTTAGTAGTAGGGACTCCACCTCTTGAGTAGTCAACTTCGTCAAGTACTGTTATATAGGCATTTTTATTTTACCTTGTATTGCATATTTTTGAACACATTTTAGGAAGTACATTTGTATAAAGGATAAATGTGTATAAAGGTTTTTTAATGGAATGCATGATTTTGTTTTAACTTTTCAAAATTTATTGATTTAATTGTTTGAGACTACATGTGAGTGGAATTGAAGTCCACAATTTTGGAGTTTAGAAATTGATGTGATAATAGAAGTGTTTTGAACTTTTATATGGACCTTGAAATTTTTGGGATGTCAAAATACAACCGTTGTGCTGCTGAAATTTTTAATAAATTGAAAAACAAAACTCCACTATTTACATTTCTTATTGTGAATTGAAGTTTGTCCTTAACAAAGGCAATAGGCTTAGCTTCATGGGAACTTTCTAACCTACTCGAATATCGACTGGAGTGGAGAACAAAGTATGTCTTATAAGGGAATAGATGTCTCTTCCCTATAGACATAATTTCTCGAGTGTGGGAAAAGAAAAACCTTGAGAGCCTTGGCCCGATGGGCAACCCAAAGTAGACAATATTTATGGGCCAGTTCTTAACCCATTGTGTCAGCGAGGATGCTGGCCCCTAAGGAGGTAGATTGTGAGATTCCACATCGATTAGAGATGAGAACAAAGTATATAAAGGTACAGATACCTCTTCCCCATAAATGTGTTTTCCTGGATACGGGAAAAGTAAAACTGTGAAGGCTTTAGCCCGCTGGGCAACTCAAAGTAGACAATATTTATGGGTGGATAGTTTGGGCTATTACATAGTCTTAGTCCTACTAAAAAAAAGCCCTTCAACTATAACATATCCCTTCAAAGTTTAAGCTTTGCGTTGACCCCTTTCTTTTGTCTCATCCACCCAAAAAATGTCTTCATTAAACAACATATATGAAAACACATCCCCTTGGATATTCTTGGTAAGCTCACCAATCACTACTGTAAAAAGAGAGGGGCTTAAAGAGTAGCAGTGGTGTAGCCCAATATTTATAAAAAATTGCTTTGAATCTCCTCCTGTCTTCCTCACTTTAGTTTTTACACCTTCACATATATCCTTAATAATTTGTATATACGTCATAGGAATCCCCTTGACTTCTAAATACCTCTATATGATTTCCCTTGGTACCCTATGTTATGCCTTCTCTAAATCAATAAAAACTACGTGTACTTTATGTTGTCTTTCCCTGTAGTATTCCATTAGCCTTCTAAGGAGATGCAAAGCTTTTGTCGTAGACCTTCTTGGTATAAAGCCAAATTGGTTTTCTGAGATAGAAACATCCTTTTTCACTCTCTTCTCAATCACCTTCTCCCACAAATTCATTGTGTGGCTAAGTAATTTGATGCCTCTATAGTTGTTATTGCTTTGGATGTCCCGTTTATTCTTGTATAAATTAATAACCATACTAAATCTCCACTCATCTTACATTTCAGCAAACTTAAGGATAACATTAAAAAGCTTGGCTAGCCAAGTAACACCCTTTATGCCTATGCTCTTCCACACCTTTACCGGTATCTCATTTGGCCCTATTGTCCTACCACTCTTCATCTCCCTTATCGCTTTCTTGATTTCATCCTGTGTAATCTTTTTGTAATAAGTAAAATTACGAAACCTCTCGGACGAGCTAAGGTTACCTAAAGAGATGTTATCCTCTATGTCTTCATTAAAAATACTATAAAATTACCTCTACTATCTTTTCTTGATGTCATTTTCAATTACAAACACCCAACCTACTTCATCTGTTATACAACGAACTCGATCGAAATCTCTTACTTTATGTTCCCTAGCGTTTGCCAACTTAAAAATTGATAAGATCTTATCTTTATATATTATTTCACATTATCTCCTTTTTATTTATTTTGGTGCTTAAATATGAAAATTAACGTTCATTTTATTTTAGGAGATGAAAAGTAGAGATTGCATCAAACTGGGACTCTATTGATGATAAATCACAAATTTTGGATGAAGTAAAGAGATTGTTGTAATGGATAAGGCTGATCATTTGAAGAGTTGGAGTTTAATTAGGAAACTTCTTTCTATCCCTATCACGTAGGAATTTGAATTTAAACTTATTTTAGATAGACATCTTTATAGTTAAAATTAAATTGGGATTAGATTAAAAAACCTATAAAAGGGACACTCCTCACAATAGAAAAAGATTCTCTCTTTTTACATTTTTCACAGTTCTTTATCTTTCTTCTATTTTTGTTATTGAGGTAAAAGTCATGTGTAGCTAAACTTAATCATTCAGATTCAAGAGGATTCGATATTCTAGTTGTAACCTTATGAAATTTTGTGTTCTTAACTTTTAGTCATGTTCTAATTCAAGTATTTCTTATTTTGATTTCTTTTATTTCATGAATGATTAATATTAATTAATCTGACAATTTAATTTAATATTGATAATTCTATCACTATTTATAAATTCAATGATTCGTAATTATCATAAAAGATTGGTACAAGTAGCAAATAAGTTATTTATAAAATTGCATATTTAACTTATGATAAATAAGAAAACTAATTTAAATAATTGCAACTATCTTGATTATTTGATTTAGGGTTAGTATTTTTCACTCAGCTTATTGCTATCACTTGTTTGATATGGAATGCTATTACACCCAGTCAATAGATGATAACATTTAGTTTGGGCGCTAGATTTGACCTAATTAATTTAGGAAAATTTAAAACTTATTATTTTTATTCTAATATGTTTTTGACTAACTACTTAAATTGTGAAAATATCCTTTTTAAACGAATGATCAATGTTACAATTAAATGAGATATTTTCCTTAAATAGAAGCTTTGTAATCTTGACTTTCTCACTTTTATATTCAGTAGATTTAATTTGATTTCTTATTAATTTTAATTAATCAACTACTTAATCAATCCCCCTTTAATTTTATTACTTGAAATTAAGAAACCAGTGTTTATTTCTTTAAGAATTTGACCTAATTTTATGACTACTATAAAAAATTTAGAGAATCAAAATTATTTTGGAGGCCTCGACAACCTGACCAAAATTTGGCATCATTGCTAAGTAACTACTTTGGTTTCTTAATCTCTTTGCATTTTTATTTTATAGTTACTAATATCCTCTTGTCTTGTATAACTCGTGCTTCTCAGATAGATAAATTACAATATAATCCACAAATTGAGAAGACAATGTGTTGTTTGAGAAAGGAGACTAAGTAAGGAAGAAGTCATTCACCTTCAGAAGTTGAAGTAGATCTAACAATTAGTGAAGACTAATTTTTAAGAAGCAGATGAAAAAAATCAAATCTTAATCCTATAACATAATCGAATTTAAATCAACAACCCTTATGCTTATAATTTCCAAACATTAAGCTAGATTTTGAAATGAAATCTGGTTTGATTCACTTACTACCTATTTTTTGTGGTCTTGTAGGTGAAGATCCGCATAAACATCTGAAGATATTTGATGTTTTCTACTCTGGAATGAAGCCATAAGGGGTGACAGAAGAACAAATTAATCTCAAGGCCTTCCTGTTCTTATTGAAAGATAAGGCAAATGATTGGTTATATTATCTTCCATTTGGTTCAAAGACAATATGGAATAAGATGAAAAAAAAATTCTAGTGAAGTTCTTTCCCACATCATGAGTAGCGAATATAAAAAAGGAGATATGTGGGATTCGACAAATTACAGTAGAAACATTGTATGAATATTTAGAAAGGTTGAAGGAGTTATGTGCCTGCTTCCCACGTCATGACATTCCGATCAACTTCTGATTCAACTAGTAATTTAAAGATTTCTCTTAACATAATGAATTAGGATTTTGAAAAGATGTTTTCAACTATAAATAAATTACTAATTATCATTAATAAATATAATTGGATTTAAAAGAGTATATACTAATTTCATATTCTGTCTAATTGAAACATTAAATGAAAAAAGGACTAAATTATATATCATAATTATGCATGGATAGGTTAAGCCAAACTATTATTAACTTCTTAATATTTGAATGATTATGACATATTATTAGATATTAATCTTAACATATGATGATAAATTATTTAATTAAAGAATTAAAAATAAATTAAAAGGATTCTAATTATGATTATGAATTAAAATTATAATTTATAACAATTGTCAACATATTGGTAATTTAATGAGTCCTACACAAAAGAACAATTAAAAAGAAAAATCAATTTAAATTTAGTTGGAATTAATATGAAGTTTAAAAAATTTCAAGAATTAAACATGAGATATTTGATTTTAGTAAAGTTAAATTATAATTAGAGTTAGAGTGAGATTTAGATTTTAATTATAATTATAAAGTATAATTTTAATAAAAATAAACACCCTATTATCTTTTTCTATAAATACAAAAAAGTGTAAGAGAGTTAACATTCTTGTCTTTTCCTTTAAAATAGTTGAGTTCTTTTTCTTTGCTTTATAGAGAGCAATAGAAGTTAGAAATGTGGATAGTTTGTGGTTGATAGCTATCGAAATTTTATAAGAATCAGAATGAGATATAATTCAATATCTCATTTATGTTTATATTTTTCAAATTATTCAATTAACAAGATTCAATTAAAAATTAAAAAATAAATTTTTTATCAAGTTTATGATTTTATTATAATTAGTTTTCCAACAATAATTAATTATGAAAGAATATGATTTGATGTATCAAACAATTAATTATGAACGACAAATTGCATGATTGTAATATGACATCTACACGTTTTAACACTTTATCTACCGCACTAAAATACAAGGGACAAAGTTCAACGCAGTCAATGGAAAATTGTATTATAGTTGATCTCTTTATTAGCTTCCGGTATGTAATCATACCCTTTTTGTCTTGGCAAGGCATGCCATTGCTCATCATAGCTTAGTCGAATAACTGATCATTCTTTTAAGCCGACGGAAGAACTTGAGGCTCCAAGAAGCATGGCAAGTTTAATTTTAAAAAAAAAAGTGTTTTTATACAATAAATAACATTTCTTTTCCAGAATTGGACGACCTATGATATGCCACATATTAAGTTCGTAGCTATTTGGCAACCTAATTCAGTTAGAGTCATCAATTAAATTATCTAAAATTTGGTCGCAGATAAAAGGATCTGTCTTAATTGTAATAAAAAAAATTGACTGAACTTTTATCTAAAATTTCACTCCTACTGAATTCTCTAGTTGAATCCATCTTTAATTAAGACTCATCTAGTATATATCTATCAATATTAAAAGAATACATATATACATATATGTATAATTATCCAATTACAAGTTACTGAATTGAATACTTATCACATGTGGAAGAAAGTCAAAGAAATTAACCAAAGTCACGTTAAGCTGGATTGAACTTTTACGTTTATGTGGATCATTACAGCTTCTCTTAATGATATATTTTTAATGTATAATTTCAAGCTTTCATCCAGCTGTTTATTTAATCAGGATTTCCTTCAAAACTGTACATCATTACTAGTAATCATGAAGATGTATGTACATTATCTCTAGGGTCCTAACTTGGAACAGACGGCGGACACGAGCCGATATACCAATAGTCTATAATTTGAAGTCTAAAAGTCATAAAAAATCACTATGCTGTGTGGCGACTTAGGCGGTACTAATTTATTGGGCAGCCTTTGATCGACAGGGGAGTCTTCTGCTCATCTGGGCGTTCAATTTCAATTCCAACGTCTTGACATTTAAACACAAGGGCGGTGCACTGCACGGTTTAGGAAGTACGTACTGTCATCTTTTATGGAATACTCAAAGAAGCCATTTGTCAAATAATAGCACATCATTTATACATGTTTAATACATTCTTTTTCTTTTCATTCTTTCAAATAATTGTAAACATTGCATGCAAGACAAATTAGGGGTCCCATGTTTGTATCGAGATGTCTTCTAACAGGATTTTGTCTTAATTGGAGACTCGCAAGTTAAAGTTCCACAAGCTAAGACAAAATCTCCTTTATGCGGTACTAATGACCTTTTTTTGGTTATTAAACGTTAATTGTGCACATGAATTGAATTTGATGTCTTTCTATTAAGTAAGAATAAGACTGTATATAGTAAGACCTTCTTAAATTTCAATTCATTGTGAGACTTCAGATTAAATATGATAATGGTGATGAATTTGATGTAAAGAGTTCATTTTTGAAATGTTTTCCGGAGAAAATAAATAGCGGCAGTGCATGAAATTTGGTAAGAAAGAGGAATAAGCCTTTGAGCAATCAACATTATTTCAGGTTGTTTCTAAAATGGCTGCTAATTAGTTAGGTAGTTTTCAACCCATGAGTTTCACTTGACAAGTAAAATATTGGACCAGGCAAAACATATCAAGTCCAATGTTTGAAAACGCCATTAAATCTTTCTGTATTCAAATATTCAAATATAAAAATATTATAATATTCCAACTATGGCTTTGTTTAGTCCAACAACAACAGCATCTTAAATCAACCGCAGTCTCTCTTGTTTTTTTCGCTCTATTATATATATGGTTGCCGTTAATCGACATTCTTGGTTTAATTTACATAACTCGGGACAAGAATAGCAAGATCAATACCCACCAGGAAAAAAAAAAAAAAAAAGAGCGATTGGAACTGAGCGAACTTAGAAAGCATGTTACTTCCAGCAGAAACTCGAGTGAGTTACAAATTTACTTTTGCTCTGATCATTTTGGCTTTGGTAATGATCGCGCCTGGAAGATGTATGAGACCGTCAAGATTTGATTACATGTTCAGCAGCCAACTTCCACGAGGTCCGGTGCCACCTTCAGGTCCTTCTTACTGCCACAACAAGCTCAGACCTGAACACCGTGAGACCCAGTTATCCAAAAGTGATAACGACGACGACTCTATATGCCCTTAACACTTCGTATTCATTCTGTCTGTTTCAATTGTTTTTTTTTCTTTCCTTTTTATGACTTCTTCTGTTCCTATGTCTGAAGAGAAGTCAGTCCAAAACATATACTTCTCCAAATATGCTTTAAACTTCATTTGTGTAGAGATTTATATGGAGACCTGAAGCTAGGTTGTACTGAGGATATACCAATGACGGGTTCGAATCGAATCATCCAAATATCAGAAGCAAAGATCAATTCTTTTGATCAATAGTTAGTTCACACACATATACGTACATATTCTGTCGGTTATCACCATTGGAACGCTACTGATCCTCCAATTTACTTTTAGTATCAAGAGTTAGGAAATTTTAATTAAATGTTTCCAAATCGACTTACAAATACGTTAAATGTGAAAAGAAGAAAAAGAGAGAGCCGGGATGAAATAGGGTTATTACATGTAGTTTTGCAGTTCAGATACGGTGCTTCCAATTCTTGTGTTTAGTTATTGTTAATGTATCGTTACGTTAAGTTTTGGAAAGCATGACTACCAAGTTTGAGTCTAAGTATGGAAGCATTCAAACCTAATAGGCATTAAACGTTTTCATTCTTTTATGTCATCCACGTGTTTATGTTTCTTCGTTGTACTGTCACCAGAGCATTGACTTTTGAAACAAGAGAGTTTTATGGGATATCGGTTGTAAAGGCTGGCATAAATGGTGAAAAGTTGATTTCACATCTAATAAACAACATCATCTTCTTCTATTTTCCTATATGTACAAATGGAAGGATTCCCTGCGCACTTCAAAAGTTTTGACTTTTGAGTACACATATAACGATTCTTTCTTTGTTAAAATTCAATTTTTTAAGCTAGCAGCCTAGCATTGATATTTTTAATAAAACAAAAATCAAAAATATATTCACTATATTATATAATTAAAATTTTGGGGGCATATCCATTCAAATTCACGAAGGGGAAGGGGAGAAATAGAGTATTGAAATTATTAATGGTTTTTATTTTATTTTCTAGTTAAATACATTAAAATGGTAATAATTTAAAATGTATCTAAGAGATAGCATTATAAGAAATTAATATATAATAACAATTTACTATAAAAATTACTTATATATTATATGGATATAGTTGAAATTAGGTAAATTTTAATTTACGCTTAAAATTTTCTTTAAAAAATCTTTTAAATTTTTTTATTTATGATCTATTTTTATTCGAAATATATTAAAATAGTGATGGCAGTTTATTGGTATAAGTTTAAAAAATATAATTAGTTAGATGATTTGATATATTTTCATTTATTGTATAAAACGAAAATTTAAGGTAAATAAGAAATAATAAAAGAATTTATTTAAAGTAAAATAATAAAAATTATTGTTATTTAATAAAAATGGTGGCATTTAGATGAGATTATTGAAATAAATCAAAATAATTTTTTTAAAAGTAGCTATTTTGTTTATCACTTACGAAAAATAAGAGTTAATGCTAAATAAAAGGAATAAATTAAAAAGTTTAGATTAATATATGCATTTCATGTTGATTTTAATTTATTGTACATGTAAGCTTGGTCTCAGTTAGGTTATTGAAAAATGATGCTCGAAACAATAAATCAAACCTATTTCTGATAAATAATTTTTATTATGTTGTCCCATTTATATCCCCACCTGTTTCTGATAAATAATGTTTCATTTGTTTTCCGTGAAACTAAATTAACATGTAAAATTTAGTAATCCACACTTTTCTCAAATTCTCTATATCTCTAGAAGATTTTATGTAAAAGTTGAGTAAATTATCCTCGTAACTCATATAAATTTTATTTGGTCAATTATAAGAAACTATTGGTTACCATAACATTACTCATTAATAAATAATTAAATACATAAAATTTTAATGTTGTTTTTAATGCATCTTAATGTGAATCTAATAACCATAGAAATCTTAATCTCAGTCTACCAAAGATTTTGAGGAGAACAATATTTTATCGCTTCCAAACAATGTTTTAAAAATCGGACCGGACATTAAACCGGTCGAAGGAAAGGTTTAAGGTTTAGAGGTTCAATAAAATTAAAATTATATTTCTGAACCACACAAAATTTAAGTTCACGGATTCCGGATCCTTCCATTTCTTATTTCGCCGTTCCTCACTAAACAAATCAAAACTAAAAAGAAAATGCTATTACTCTCCTTGGCTCGTCAAATGCCTGCCCAGCACCGATGGCACAACTACCAAGAGCTTAGATGTCTACCATCTTTTGAAAGAG
>JANTPM010783197.1:0-11353 GCA_025434745.1 Erythroxylum divaricatum
CCTGCGGTCCAAGTATAAGTTCGACGACTCTCCGATCCCCCTGACGATATCCCGACCCGGGGCTTTTGCTGCATGGAAGGGAATCTCTGCCTCTTGGCAATTTGTTCGCCAGGGCCTAAAATGGGAGCTGGGTAATGGGAGGCGTACCTTTTTTTGGTTGGATCATTGGTTGCCTGACTGGGGCCCTCTCCTTCGGGTCGCCACCTCTCCCGTCCACGATCATCTTGTTGCCGCCACCGTCGCGGACCTTACAGACAGCCGGGGCTGCTGGCTTTGGTAGAAATTCCATCATTACCTTCCAGCTGCAGTCTGCCTTGAGATCGCCCCCTGCTGCCCAGGTGCGAGTGACATTGGGGCAGACAGGGTGGTGTGGGCTCTGTCCACCCAAGGGAGATTCACAGTGAAGTCTGCCTATGACCTGATTGTTGGGCGTTCCCAGGGCTCCCCCTCCTCCCCCCCCAAGCTCTGGGAGATTATTTGGAAATGACCTGGTCCCCAGCGGATTCGGTCTTTTCTCTGGCTTGTTGCCAAGCACAAACTTCTGACGAACCAACACCGCGTGGCATGGCATCTGTCCACGGCTGACCGTTGTCCAGTCTATGGGCAGGTTGAGACGACTGTTCATGTGTTCCAGGACTGTCCGCGGGTAGCAGCCTTGTGACAACAGTTCCCTCAAGTGGCAATTCCCCCGCGGTTCTTTCAGGAGGAAGCGGATCCGTGATTCCAGTCTAACCTTACTCAGCAGGTCAGAGTGCACCAGTACCCGTGGACCACTATCTATGGAGTCGCGTGCTGGTTCCTTTGGCGGTGGCTGAACAGCAGCCTCTTTGAGGCTGGTTTTACTTGGCCGGAGACTGACACCCGTATTATTCTCGAGTACGTCGAGTGGATATCTCGCACTCGCGCTATGGAGACCTATGTCTTTCCCACCCCGGGTATTCCAATGGGTACCCTTGTGGGTTGGTCCAAACCCCTGGAGGGGTGGGTAAAAGTCAACATGGATCGTACCGTTACCTCTGGGTCTCTCACCATGTTCGCTGGCAGCTTAATCCGTGATTGTCATGGACTCTGGTGTGGAAGGTTTCAGCAAAGCCTTGGTCGAGGTTCGTCCTTAGAAGCGAAGCTTTGGGGTGTGTATTCCAGCCTTAATTTGGCCTGGGAAAAGGGGTACCGTCGGGTCATCGCCGAAGTTGACTCGCTAGAGGTTATTAATATCCTCTCTGATCCAAATTTTGTACTGACTGGGCTTTCTTCCTTGGTGTCAGGTATCCGCGAGCTTCTCCACCGTTCATGGGAGACTCATCTCCAGCATGTCTGCAGGGAAGACAACCAATGTACGGACCGATTGGCTCACCTTGCAGTCATCCTTCTCCCGGGCCTCTATACTCTTCAGGAGTCGCCTACTGGCCTCAGGGAGCTGCTCGGCAGCGATGCGGACGGCGCTGTATTCCAAAGGCTGATTTTTGTTTTTATTTTTCCCTGTTAAAAAAAAAAGAGAAAATGCAACAAGATTTGGAATCCTTCACCACCCTCCCACGGCCGAGCATCCCCTTCTCTGCATCTCTCAATTAGCACACAAAGGCACCATGTGCATCTGGCTTCAACACCATTGACTTGGTGAAGTGTATGATCCAAAAATGAAAGCTTCTCTTACACTGAACGCAAACACAAGCAGAAAGACGATGGCACAATTCCCGCATATTTCTTGCTTCCAAATCGAAAATGTACAACTGTCCTCTACCCAAGTAACATAAACCAACCCAATAATGGAAATGTATCAAGCATGAAGTGCAAATGAAGGGCAAAATCAGAAACAAAAATCCTTATGAAAGAGCGAAAAGTGCAACTTACCCAGCAACAAGGCGGCAACCGTCCCCATAACGTTGCTGGTGGCAACCGTTCTAGCCACCAATTCAGACATTTCAAAAACTTCCCTTTGTTCGTTATCTGTACAGATAATTACAGGTACTCTATTGCAATTACAACAACAACCGATACCCATCATTTTCACTCTATCTCTGTCAAACCCAAGCAACGATGAACATAAAATATCAAACTTTTGATCAAATAAAGTAATTATGAAACAAAAAAAGGCGAAAAAAAGCTTCAACTTTTTGCGCTCCAAATACCCTTTTCAGTCCTTGTCACAAACCGCCATGCAAACACCCCAGAAGGTCGAAACTTTGGAACTAAAAAAAAGCAAACTTTTAAATAAAGAAGGCAAACATGCTTCAAGTCTTAGCGATCCAAATACGTTTTTGAGCCTTCGTCGCAAACCGCCATGCAGACACCGCCCAAACGGCAGGACTACCACCTTGGTGGGCTGGTCACCACAGGACAAAGATTCAGCTTTTCAAGTGTTACTGTCAACGAAACCTTCTAGGAAATTTCCCTGCAACGGTGTCGTTTCCTTGACAATTAGAATCCAGACAGACAGAGAGAGGTTGAGACAGAATCAGGCGGGGGCTACAAGAGAAAGAAGGTGGGGCTGTGTCGCGTTGAATGAGTCATAGATGTGAATAGAAAGAGAGAGACAGACAGAGACAGGACGGGAAGGGAAAGGAACTCTTTTCTTTTTTGTTCTTGCATTTTTGGGTTTTTAAATTGGAAGTAATATATTTTAAAATGGATTATTGTTTCAAACTCTTGATTTTTGTTACAAATTATTATAATTATTATTAGTAGTAGCAGTATTAGTATTGTTATTATTATTATTATTATTATTATTATTATTATTATGTAATTAAATTTATATAAACTAATAATTAAAAAATTCAATTAAGTAAATAATACATAAGTACTATTTTTCTTTTCCTTTTTTTTTTTTTACTTTTTTGAGTTTCTAAATTGAGTATAATATATTTTTGTGTTTTGAAAAGATATGTTTCTCAATAATAGCTATTGATTTTTATAGTACATAATAATAAGAATACAAATTCTTATATTGACTTTTATGTATTATAATTTATAAATGCTTTTTTTCGCATAAAATAAGGTAAAAGCATATTCTTTTATAATTTATATCATATTAGATATACAATGGAAGTAATATTTTATTATTTATAAAGATATAAATAAAATAAATTTTATAACGGCTTTAATTTTATATTAATTATTATTTTGAGACAAAAGTTGTTTATATAAACAAAGTTGTTATTTTATATAAAATTCTGTCTATTAAATCATTTTGAAAAAATTAAAACCATAAAAGTATCTAAAATCATTAAAAAAATTCAATTTAATTTTTTTTTTTGCAGATCTTTAATTATGTTAAGACTTAAATAAGATTTTAATCTACTTCAACCATAAAACATATTGTTGATTATAATTCACGTAAAGAGTGAGACACGTACATATTCTTAACCAAGCATAATAATTCACCATTAATGTCCCAAAGGGCCAAAACAAGAGAGTAATGCATAATAAAATCTAACCTCTTGTAAGCAAAGGGTTCTTTATGAACTTACTAACACCCAAGATTACCATATCTAAATGTTGTTTAAGCTATATCTCCATGTGGCTGCTACAAATCTTGTCCATCTCACAATCCCACTTGAAGCAAAGAACAAGTTTCACAAATAGAGAGTTTCCACATCTAATAAGAACTTGGAACAAACATGAAATTCAATGCTGGAATAGTACAGTTTCCTTGCTCCAACCAGGAATTTGAAGAACTGCGAACATGATGCAGAGCAAGTATGTGATGCTCAGAGCTTTAGTATTGCTTTGCTATGGACGATAACGAATAATAAGTCCCGATAATTGCCGAGAGGATACCGAATAAGAGGATCATCCAACTTAGAACCACCTGAATATCAGAAAAAAAAGAGAATGTAAAATCATTAGAGTGAGGTAAATTGCAGCTAAGAATGCAAATTTAGTGCTATTAACTGGTTTGTTCATTGATGGTGGAAGTCTTAAACTGGCTTGTTCATTGATGATGGAAATCTTAAACATTCCCAGTCGATCTGAATTTATAGTAATTAGGTAACAATCCGAGGTAAAATAAGAACTCATCAGGGAAAAAAAAAGCTGCCATTACTAATTACTTAATAAGTAACATGAAATTAGGAAATCTTATAACCTGGATCGTTGTTGCTTTCTTCCCCAAAATCCTCAAGAAGCACAAAGGTGGCATTATTACTGCCTGTATTATGGCAAATGAAATCAAGCTAAGCATGTCTGAATTCCAAACGAAATCATCACTGAACTCATTACAAAGGTGATAGAAAATATTATTGGAAGAGGATGCAGGTTGCATACCAGAAACAAACTAAATTCGTGAGGTGAAAGTGAATGCATACTTTTTAGTTTTAAAGAAACAACTAGAACTATTTTCACCCCAACTATCAAATAATTCAACTTTTTATTTTGTTCTAATATACATTTTATTTCCATTTCATAGGCTGATTGCTCATAACTTATCTTGTAACTGTACTCCTAAAAGGCAATGACCGATTTCACGTCGGACAGCTAAAGCCAACCCAGAGCATAACATTATGCTGTTTCAGGTAAAAGAAAGGGGAATGTTTTCATAAGAATATTCAATGATTTTTTTAAAAAAAAAGTTACAGATCGCCCTTTGAACGGTAAGAAGCTCCAACATTGATTGTTCTGAACTGTTATTTCAAACAGTTTTTCAAATCATTATAAGGATCGAGATGTTTCTCTGAAAAGTTAAACAATAATTGCACAAGATAAAGATTACTCGTTATCAAAGATGAGAATCCTACAGAAAAGTTGAATTTCTCTAGCTGCTGATATGAAGTATTTTAATATTCCATAAGATATTGTGCATGTTAGAAGTTTGTACTCACCACAAGTAAGCAGAGCAAAGAACCCATCAAAGACATGACAAGACCTGCAGTAAGTAATACAATGAAGTCAATAACTGTGCTTTAAGAGCATTAGAAGCTCAAAAAAGGATACTCTTTATCATAAATAATTGTTGCAGAGACCTCCTTAGGTGGTTTTGAGGCCATTTTGTAGGAATACTATGACTACTGTTGGAGTATGAACAACCTCATTACTGTGTTGGCCCCGTTACTTGGAGCATTTTTGCTTTGTATAACATAAGAACCGCCCATGGTATTAATGTTTCAAGAAGAATCACATTGTAGTAAGAGTTTAGCTTTAGAAATCTCTACAGTGATTATTGTTGAAATATATTAAATTATGAATACAAGCGTGAAACAGCAGATGCATTTTCTTCTACCTCCAAATGTAAACTAAGATATTCTTTAGATCCATGTTCCGATAAAATGAGAAGATACTAACAACTTCAACTAAAAATAAAGCTAAATACTTACCGAAAAAGGGAAGAAGAAAAGCAACACAAACAGTAGACATAACGACTGCTATTCTCAGAAGCACGAAACACCAAAAACTGTTAGCAACTCCAACTGGCAATAGCTCTTCTATGCCCCTGACAAATGGGATTACCAACAATGCATATTTGTTCATTGTCAAGGATCCAAAAGAGATGATAAAAGAAACTAAAGAATAAAACGATGTAAACAGATTTTGCAGTATACACCATTTGAAAGCTTTTTGCCCCCGGCATTGAAGTCAGTCAATTCGCATTTTTAAATAAGAAACTCACGTCTATCTTTTAATGGAATATCAGAAGTCGTCTTCATTTTGTAATCCAAACCATCAGCTTTTGGTTGCCTTCCTTTCTTTAATGGCAAAGGCTAGCCTTCTTAAGAAAGTTCCAATTTGGATTGAAGTCCTAGTTGACGCTTCATGTTCAATAGACTTTCGTGTCTCAACCCCCTCGAGTTCTTCTTGCATTACCATAAAAATGATTTTCAACCGTACTAAGTTTAACCTACATGCTTATATTAAAAACTCAAGTCTACTCTTTAACTCAATGCTAGTTCCCAAAGGATATTTGGTGAGGGGATTTGTAACCTGCATCATGGTGATAATGAATGTTCAGAAACCATTTAGATGTTTACTAAATTATGCTCAGGAAAGGGATTACTAGAATCCTGAAAAAGGACCCGCATCATACTTACAGTAGTCCATATTGCAACTTTTGAGGCCAGAGAATGTGGTGGCATATTCAACGTTATCTGAGACACTGTAGCTTCACCAAACATGAGAAACCCCACGACTGCAACACCTCCATAAACCAAAAAGGAGAGGATAAAGCTGGAAGATAAGAAGAAAGGTTTAAGGCATCATAAAGGTAACAAAAATGGCATGTATTTGAAACCTGTACAATGTGTTGTACCATGTTGTTATTGCCTTTGAAAATTTTGTTTTGTCAGCCATTGACTGGTAAATGTTTGGAAACACAGAATGACCAGAATTACAGAAGCTATGCACACCAATCACTAAAGGAATGTTACTCCAGTTCACCAATGGAGCAGAATGATGGAACCCAATGCCACCTGCTGTACCGAGGAAAAGTAAGCAGATAACAACTATAATGGTTGCTAAAACTCCGCCAGCTGCAGCAAATTTCAGAAAAGACAAATAGAGGGAAAAAATAATCAGTTATCACGTCTTCAATACTTCACTGGTGACACTTGACAGAGAAAGACTGCAAAACCTGAAAGGTATGAGATCAGACGAAAATCCTTTAACAGAACAGTTGGTAGTATAATAAGAGCAACAAGAATTCCAAATAAGTGCTGAGAATCAAGCTGCAAGCCACTGAAATCCAGAGATGTTCCAGGAAATAGTCTGGTAAGATTGTCACCTTCCAAAATAATAAACTCCACACAATATGACTGCAAAGTGCGAAATTTCAATAAGTTTCTTGACAACAAATCAACATATAACGCAGGAAAATAGAGAGAAAAAGTCAGAGTTGCACTTACATATAATTCTGTGTACAAAACAATCTGCACCAAAGCCCAAGATTACAATAATATTAGACTTGATGAAAGCTCAAATATAGACAAAGCCATATGAATATCACATTCCTTTCATTTTCAAAACACTTTTTTAGATGAGAACAGAATTTAACATACCAAGTCTACTAACTGAAGATGCATAACGAGCAGTTCCATGAACAATGCAACTCAATAGCTGACTACTTAATTCATGTTAATCTTGATATACAAAATATAGATTAAAATATCTGGATCACAGGCTTGCCTAGTGCTCATACCCTAGTGGTAACTAAAAGTTATAGCATTGGCCATAGTAAGTTTTAAGAAACTCACAGATATTAGAAGGCGCCCATATTTCCCAAAAGCAGCTTCTCCTATGTCTGGGTAGGTTATGATGCCTTCTTTGCTCTCAAAGCATTGTTTCACGAGAATAGCCGTGTAGCAACACACACATGAAAAAATAGCCAAAATGAGTAAGCTTGCCCAGCCTCCTTCTTTCATAGTATAAGGCATAGAAAGAAGCCCAACTCCAACCATCACATTGAAAGCTGTTGAAAGGCAGCAAGTCAGATAATCAACCTACAAAATCTGTACGCAAAAAATTTGAACAAAGAAATGCAAATTGTATTAATTTCATAAAAATCCTGTGTGTAACTTTGTTAAAACGTTTGACCTTTTCATTCCTAGTCCTCTTTTCTGTCGGCAAATAGAAAAATGGTATCACAATAACATGACAATCTTCTTGTTTCCAAATGCAGGAAAAACAAGTCTAGAAAAGTCAGAAACAATACTAGGGCATACCATTGAAGATAGTTTGAGTGAAGCTACATCCATGAGCAATGGGAAACTCTCCAGTGAGAAATGAAACTCTTGACACTGAGGAAAGCGCTACGGAAATCTTATCTAACTCTTCCTTTGAGTAATGCCTTTCAGTATCAGACAGTAACTTTGCATCCAGGTTTGAGAGGGTATAATTATCCAAACTTGAATATCCAGCACTTGGTAAACGTCCAAGATAACCAAAATAAGGTGATGCTGATATAGTGAGAGGGTCTGTTGTTTCTCTGCCCCAAAAATTCCAAAGATCAGGGTGGAAAAATAGAGCATGAGTAAAGCATTCAGTTCACAGAAAATACATCTCCCAATCTGTGGTCCTTTTCAAAGTACAAGGTGTAGAAGAAAATGTAATGTTGACTGGTTGGTTTGCCCATAGAGCCAAGAGGTACCATACCTGTATATTACTATGCTGAACAAAAAATGAAAGTCCTATGGTGGTTACTATCTTGGCTCCTTATAGGTTAGTCATTATGGACTTGGTCATTTTGAAACACCACATGGTAACAAATTTGACTGTTTCATATAAGAATATATTGCAGACAAGAAACATGACATTAACTATGTACTGTGGAATCCGGTCTCCAAATTTTGCTAATTCTGCTTCTTTGGTCACTCTGCTTTTGAGACAAATATCCTTACATATTAATATATGATGAGATACCATGTTCATAATACATATTCATGGAAAACTTGGATTAGCTTCTAGTGGAAACAAGATGAGTAGACCTAAGTGCTTCTTTAATAAGATTTTAATTCAAATGTGAAGAAGTCGGAGTTCATATTAAAGCAAGCATATTTCCAATTCAATAATTCAATTAGTTATTCTGTAAACTAGTGGAAATGTTTTTGCATTAAGGCAAGATTCTACGTGTGTCAGGAACTGAAATGACAGCTACCTACCAATTATCAACTGTTTCTGCAAGTAACTCATTGAATTTGTTCTCTGATAAAAATAAAGAGAAGTTTCAGTTCACATAACTCTCCAATCTTAGGCTAATAGGGAGAGTTTGAGCTATTTAGTGAAAAGGGGTTTTTTCAGATATCTCAAAGGACTCATTTCTCACACCATCTTCCTCACTCAGAGATGAAAAAGGCAAGGCAAACAAGAAAGTTGATAAGAGTGAAAGGGAATTCTGCAATAGCTTCCAGACTTGAAATTATTGTTGCAGGAATTAGCTTTGTGTAACCATATGACTCCTAAATAAGCAAACCGGTACCACTAGAACTATCCTCAAGAGATTGTGCTTTTATAAGAAACATTTTATAATTAGTTTGAACTCATTTATAGCTTTTGAATACCTTTAACTTTAAGTCTTTATCTGTAACATGTGGGTTACTGCCTAAACATAAAGTAAGATTTTTAAACCACCAAGAAGTGGTCCAACTTAAAGGAAACCAAAAATTCAACTCATGTTCGCTTTATCGTAGAGAAACTAGTTCATGAAAAACTTATAATCTGAATAAAAAGATAGTTCCCGAAAAACCATCCACAGAGTAAGAAAACTGCAAAAAAGTTCAGCTTCAAAAGGGATAAATCTCAATTGGAAGTTACAGAAAGGCACTCCTGAACTTTTCCTAATATTAAAGACAGTGAAAAGCTCTCGAAGTAAATTGTTTTCTTCGTAACCTAGAGAAGTTATGATCTCATCAGAACATGAACTATGGTATTTCAGAATTTCGCTTAAAGAGTGACGATGACGAGTTAAACTAAAAATTTTTAGCTTGGCCATACCAGTACAACAGAGTACTTCTTAATTTTACACAAGATTTATCCTTTCCATATCAACCTAAAGAAAGGAATTCCAAAGAAGACACTGAAACGAGCTAACCTAAAATGAAGAATCAACATAAATACAACGAATCACGAAGTTACCCCTTTAACAATATGGAGAGAACTAAAGTTACCTAAAACTCTGTGGCCATTGTTGAGAGTAAAAAGTCCCATCATCACTCTGATCACCATTCTCAACTTCTTCTTCTTCTCCTTCTCCATCACTGCTCTCTGCGTTCTCAATCTTGTTCACTTCAACATCCTGACCATTGTCATCCTCATCATCCAAAAAGAACTCCGATGAGTCTCTCCTCTTATCCTTCTCCGCCATAGCAAAGCAATCACTAACTAGAACAATCACCTACAACTGTGAAGTGGGCAAAGCAAACATACACTGATGGAGGAATGTTATATATATCCACATAGATTACCGACTCAGTGATATAGATGTAAATATACCCACTTGGTCACATGCGATTAAACTGACAAAATTCGCAGATTTTTAGATGTACCCTGAAACAAATCAAATAAAGTTGCTTTATTTCTATATTGCACACATCAAGATTCAATTTTTATCAACTGGGTATGACCCTAAGCGTACATTTACAGAAAAAGATCCGTCTTTCAAGGAAAAATTGAGTGGCCAGAAATGGAAGTATGGAAATGGAAATGACCAAATCACAAGACAACAATTAACAAAGGTTGTTGCATGGATGGAACGGATCAAGAACAGAGCGTTTTCAAGTTGGAGGGTCGCGCTGACGTGGCAGAGACTCTTTCGCTAACGTGTCTCCAACAACAGTGACGTTTTGTCGTTGCTCGGTCATCACATCATCACTTGCTGACCGAAATCCTCCAATATAGGATTTACGACTTTTATTAACGGTATGTTCTACTTTGTTCTAAGATTCTATTTAAATTAGTTTATTCTTTAAATTTTTTGTTTAATTTATGAATAAAAATAGGATTTAGTCATTAAATTAATATTAGTGAAAATGATTAACATATATACGAATGTTAAGATAAAAATCAAAGACACCATATGTTTTTGTTATTTAATTAATTTTTTAAATAATTAAAATTTTCAATTATTTAAATTTTTCTTTTATTATATTTTTATTTTAAAAATACATATAAAATAAAAACACACACATAATACTAATGAATTGAAAATTTAATTCTTCTCTTAAGTTTAATTCACACTATTTTAAAATAATTATAATAAATTATAAAATTAGATTAAATTTAATTATTCAAATCGAATTTAAGAATTGTATCGGTTGTTCGATTTATTATTAGCCTCATTAATTTTTAAAGAAAATTTAAAAGAATAATTTTTTGAAAAATTAAAATTTACTAAAAAAATCCTAATTTTCTGAAAATTTTCATATAAATTAACTTGAATAGTGCTTATTAATACATAAATTGTTTGTTTTAAAAATTATAAATTATGTTTTATCATTATCTTGTCCTGTCTCTTTCCAAGTCATCAAAAAGCCATGACTCATAAGCCTCAAAAGTCCATAAACTTTCTAAGGTTGTTCTTCTCTGGATATTTTAATGGAGATAAGGATAAAGGAAGAGACTTCATGAACTAACAATAGTGACAGGTTCAACATCTGTCAATTTCTATTGTTGCATTCATGACAAGGAAACAAAAATAGTGTTTTGTTATCCTCTTTCCAATTTATTTAATTAAATATTATGTTTTATTATCTTAATTTCATTATTTAAGTTGGATATTAAAATTTCTAACTTTAGATTTGATTTGATTAACTTTAGATTTAATAAATTCTAAAAGAGGCCCTTAAGGGGTGTGGTTTGATGGTTGAGAGCGGGGCTTGACTTTGGTTAGATCCCAGGTTCGATTCCATGCTAGCCCCTCTTGTAAGAGCCTGGG
>JANTPM010784234.1:0-11346 GCA_025434745.1 Erythroxylum divaricatum
TGTATCAGTACTTTTCATAACTCACCTAAAACCCTAAACCCTACCCTATTTTCGATGGTTTAGATGCAAATAGAAACTACCTCTACATTGTCAAAGTTATACCTTGATATATTTACGACCAAGCAGTATCCATTGGTTCAAACTTTTATCTGGTTGCTTGTATTTGGCAGTTTGGAAGGTGATAGCAATGCTATTATCTTGCCTGCAAAGAGAAATGGTAAAAATAAAGCTGGGAATAAGGTATGTGTAGTAGGTTTATATTCCTACTACTTCTCTTTGAATTATTTTGGCATAGTAAGTATATTGTCTGAATTCTTTACCTACAGGAGGGAATGAAAGCAAACTCAACTCCAAAGCTGAGTAAGTCCCAGAAAAGAAAGTTGAAGAAATTGGAGGTATGTTCCTACTTGCATCAGCTTTTTGTATCTTTGGTTTCCTCCTTGTGATAATTGGGCTTAGGGTTAGTTGTTATTCATGCAGGAGGAGAAGCAAAGAGAAATTTTGTTATCAAAAAGCATCAAGACCTTGGAGTATGTATTGTCTACATTTTGCTTATGGGTTTTGACTTTTCCCCATTTTTATTTGTTAATCTAAACTGCTTAGCACTTCTATTTTTCAGAAAATTCAAGATTCCAGAGAGTGCATTTTCTCTTTTGCGTTCCTCAAAAAACATTAGTCGAGTATGTATAAGTGGATGGATTTTGGTTTATAGTATTTTGATAGAGCTGATTGGTGCTAATTTATGCATTGGATTACCTTCTGTTATAGGTTGAAACTGTGAAAGAAAAGCGTCGGATGGCAATACAAATGTCCAAGGCAGGTTTAGATGTTCTCGATGGTGGCCCTGTTTCAAAAAGGATTGAGGATGATGTTTGTGGCGAAGCTAAAGCTGAGATGAGAGAAACTCAAGTAAGGGAAGATGCTGTGATGCAGTCAACAATGGTGGAAAGAGAAATACCAAATTGTGTATCCGCTCAACCGACCTGTCATCAAGGCACACTTAGTGGCATTAAAGTTGGTCTGAATGAAATATCTTTGTCTGCAGTTTCTCCTGAAAAATTTCAGCATAAGGTAGATGAAATACCTTTGCAAGATATCAGTATGTCATTTACCTACTTTGTGTGATAAGCATGGTAGAAAAAACTTAAGTCAACAGTAGGCTGTTTGCTCTGATTATGGAATATATTTCTGGAATTGTAAGAACTGTTTCTATCCATGTATATAAGATAGTATTAGGTTTTGGTCCATGTCAAAGGAACGTTTGTGATTTGTTTAGTTTAAACACTTTATGATGTGGTTTCTTAAAGTTTTTCAAAGTCTATTAATCTCTTGGAGTATGCAATATGTTACAATTTGTGTATGTTCATTTTATTGCATAAAATAGTTTAGACTTCATGAGTCGTGTCAATTTAATGTTACTTATCCTATGATCATTAATTTTTGTATATGCTGTAGTATTTTTGCTAATTGTAGATTGGGGTAATTTCTTGGACCAGGGAAAAGCAGATGAAAGCTCTTGTTTAGATTCTCATCAGGCTAAGAATGTTTTGGATTCTTCTTTGCGAAGACCTCTTATGACCCCAACAGTGGTTCACGTATTAAGGTCAATTGAAGTGGAAAATAAAAGGAAGGATCTCCCAATAGTTATGATGGAGCAGGAAATAATGGAAGCTGTTAATGAACATTCCACTATTATTATCTGTGGAGAAACTGGATGTGGTAAAACCACTCAAGTTCCTCAGGTGGATGTTGTGGATGCTTTATGAGTTTAACTAAATTTATTATGTAAAATCCTTCATAAATTCATCTTTTTGGTGTAATCTTGCAGTTCCTTTACGAAGCAGGCTTTGGTTCATACAAGTGTTCATCTAGAAGTGGTGTTATTGGTGTTACTCAGCCCCGTCGTGTAGCTGTACTTGCCACTGCTAAGCGTGTAGCTTTTGAGCTTGGTTTTCATCTTGGAAAAGAGGTTGGATTTCAAGTTAGGCATGACAAGAAGGTTGGAGATGGTTGTTCCATCAAATTTATGACTGATGGAATCTTACTACGTGAAGTTCAGGTATTCGCCAAAGATCGCATATTTTGTATTTTTGCGGTGATTCTAATTTTGCTTCTTTTTGGACTGGTTATGAAGTTGTATACTGAACTTCGACCTTTTTACTAGATTTGCCTTGTTTTTTCTTTGCCTTTTTATTGAAATTTGGAAGTTAACCATGCCATATTTGTCATTTAGTCTACATTATTGAAGTGATGGTATAGCGAAGAATTTTTTCTCTTTATTGTCTCCTGATTAACTGAACACTTCGATTTTATTTCCATCCTTGGACACCTATATTTTCTACAATGGTTTCTGGAAAGTATAGTAATTAAAATTGTTTGGACATGTACTGCCTTGAATTAAATATGGGATCCAGCATTAAGTTCCTGTTCATTTTCCAACATACTGGAATTTCTCTTGCCTTTAGTGTCTATTGTTGGCATTCCCTGCTGTTTCTTCATCTAGTTTTGAACCATTTCTAGTTGGGTGAATAAACTCTTTATTTTATGCAGAATGATATTCTATTGAGGCGGTATTCAGTCATAATCTTGGATGAGGCACATGAAAGAAGTCTGAACACTGACATACTTATCGGAATGCTTTCTCGTGTGATTTGCCTCCGTCAGGTAATGTTTCAATAAATTTACACTTCGGACAATATTATGGTCTTTTTGCTTTCTTATTTGTACTTATTAGACATAATCTGTTGCTACATGCAGAAGACATACGAGGACCAGCAAAAGATGATTCTTTCTGGGAAACATATAGATCCTGAAGGGATGATTATTCCTCTAAAACTTATTCTGATGAGTGCCACGTTGCGGGTGGAGGATTTTGTTTCTGGAAGAAAGTTGTTTCAAAGTCCTCCCCCTATCATTGAAGTTCCTAGGAGACAATTTCCTGTAACTTTACATTTCTCTAAAAGGACGGACATTGTGGATTACATTGGACAAGCCTATAAAAAGGTTTTGTCAATCCACAAACGGCTGCCGCAGGGAGGTATTCTTGTATTTGTCACCGGTCAGAGAGAAGTAGAGTACTTGTGCCAGAAATTACGTAAAGCTTCACGGAAGCTCACTGGTAATCTTGCTGAAGATAATAAAGGGGGTGTTGTTGCAGACATTATGAATTCCATTCAGGATATTGACATGAAGGATATTGATGAGGCATTTGAGATTCAGGGGAACTTTACTGACCTGAAAGCTAATGGATTTAGTTCCTATGATGCAAATGCGCATAATTTCAGCGATGATGAATCGGATTTGTCTCATAATTCAGAAACAGAAAGTGAACTAGAAATTTCTGGAGATGATATGGATTTAGAGGACCAGTTGACCTTAAAAAATGACAGCAATCTTAGAGGTCTTGTAGGAGAAGAAGGGGATCTTACCTCACTAAAGGCTGCTTTTGAAGCTCTGGCTGGAAAAACATCAGAGGATTCCAAGTGTGAAGGGCAGAGTACAGCACCAGAAGATTCCTCAAAGCAGCTGATTCATGTTTTCGGGGAGAGGAAAGGTCATTCTCTTGGTGCTATGCATGTATTACCACTTTATGCCATGCTTCCTCCAGCAGCACAACTTCGAGTGTTTGAAAAGGTGAATGAGGGGGAACGGCTAGTGATAGTTGCTACTAATGTTGCTGAGACCTCTTTGACTATTCCCGGTATAAAGTATGTGGTTGACACTGGAAGAGAAAAGGTGAAGAACTACAACCCCTCCAATGGCATGGAAACGTATGAAGTGCAGTGGATTAGCAAGGCATCTGCTGCTCAACGTGCAGGAAGAGCTGGAAGAACAGGGCCCGGTCATTGCTATCGTCTATATTCGTCTGCAGTCTTTAATAACATACTTCCTGACTTT
This sequence comes from Erythroxylum divaricatum, assembly GCA_025434745.1. Taxonomy (NCBI): domain Eukaryota; kingdom Viridiplantae; phylum Streptophyta; class Magnoliopsida; order Malpighiales; family Erythroxylaceae; genus Erythroxylum; species Erythroxylum divaricatum. The sequence goes on from JANTPM010784234.1 coordinate 3,898, forward strand.
TCTTGTCCTGAGATATGTAAAGTACCTGTTGAGAGCATTGTCCTTATCCTGAAATCCATGAGCATTGATAAGGTATTTTTTCTGTTCTTGTTCTTGTTTCATACTACTGTTAAATCTGACTTTTAGTTGTTGATCTTGTTGGTTATAGGCTAATTTGTCATGGGTGTCAGTTTGAACTTTTGAACTTGATAAACTAGAAGACCATGTGCTAACCTTGTGGAATATGCCCTAGATTTTCAGTGATGGAACTAAATGTGGGCAAGTAAACTTGGCTAACAATAATGCTATGTGCTAAGCTTGTAGAAGATTTTTTTCTTTATATGAAATTTATAACTATCTGAAGATGTTACAATGGCACTAAATGTGAAAACTAAACCATCTTGAGCCATACCTGTTTGCCCCTGGTAAACTTTTACATGGTGAATTTGCTTCCTTACTGCTAACTTTTTCCACAATTTGTGCCTTTTTCCACAATTTAGAATTTGTTTTCGTAAAATTTTACTAATTATTGCCTCCTATGTTGTTTATTCTAGGTGCAAGGTTTCCCTTTCCCAACTCCGCCAGAGGCCAGTGCCCTGGTTGAAGCAGAGGGTTGCCTGAAGACTCTTGAAGCACTTGATGACAACAGACGACTGACGCCCTTGGGGAGGGCTATGGCTTATTATCCTATAAGTCCCCGCCACTCTAGAATGCTCCTTACTGTTATCCAAATTATGAGGAAGACCAACAATTATGCCAGAGCAAATTTGGTTTTAGGTTATGCTGTTGCGGCAGCTGCAGCATTGAGCTTGCCTAATCCTTTTGTTATGCAGTTTGAAAGAAGCCATTCTGATGGCAGTAGTAATAACCTAGAGCATAATGGGAGATCTGTCAGCCAAGATGGTGAACAATGTTTAGACAAGGAAACATATTTAAGGAAAAAGAAGCTCAAAGAGAGCTCCAAAGGATCTTTTGCAAGATTTTCTAATCCTAGCAGTGATGCACTAACAGTGGCTTATGCTTTGCAATGCTTTGAACTTTCGGGAAACTCGGTTAAATTCTGTGATGAAAATGCATTACACCTTAAAACCATGGAAGAAATGTCCAAGCTTAGAAAGCAGCTTCTTCGTCTAATTTTTGATCAGAATGTGAAATGCAGTTCTGAGCAGGACTTTTCATGGAATCATGGAAAAGTGGTAGATATTGAGCTAGCTTGGAATGTTTCATCTGGAAAGAACCCTCTTTTACTGAATGAGGAACAGATATTAGGAAGAGCTATATGTGCTGGCTGGGCTGATAGGGTTGCTAAACGTGTAAGAGGATATTCTGGGTCATCAGAAGGGGATAGCAAAGCCAATGCAATTAGGTACCAGGCCTGCATGGTTAAAGAAGTTGTCTTTCTCCATCGTAGGTCATCTCTTTCTAGTTCATCCCCTGAGTTTTTGGTGTATAATGAATTGCTGCATACTAAGCGGCCATACATGCATGGTGCTACAAGTGTAAAACCAGAATGGCTTGTTCAGTATGCTAGATCTTTGTGCAGTTTTTCTGCTGTAGAGGACCCTAAACCTTATTATGAATGTCATACTGACCAAGTATTTTGCTGGGTTGTCCCAACATTTGGTCCTCATCTTTGGCATCTTCCACTGCATAGTAGGCCGATAACTGGTTTGGCAGATCGTGTAAAAGTATTTGCTTATGCTTTGCTTGACGGCCAAATTTTGCCATGCTTAAGATCTGTCAAGAAGTTCATGGCGGCTCGACCCACTATCATTTTGGACCGAGAAGCCGCAGGGGAAAGACGAGTAGGGAACCTTATCCTTAAACTGAAGATAAAATCAATTGATAGTTGTGTCATGTTGAGAGAGGTATGGAATTACAATCCAATGGAATTGTACTCAGAAATTGAGGACTGGTTTAAAAAGAGTTTTAAGGAAAATTTTCAAGATCTTTGGGACCAGATGCGAACCGAAATACAATTGGAGCCTCAAGAACGCTTTCCCAAGAAGGCTAAGAATGACGACTGGAGAAGAAAATTTGATTTGAGCCAAGTTTGAAACTCCTTTGAAAATTTTGGCAATTTTTAGTTAGTATGGTCTGTTGCAGCATTCTGCTTTGTGTTGTTTGCCATCTCCGTTGCCATTGTTTTAAGTTGCAAAAAGATTGTAACAGCTCAAGCTCAAGTTCAGATCACTTTGGAATTAATTAAAGTTCTTATTGGAAAAGGTGTTAGTCAAAAATTGATTTATATTGAGCAATTTATCAACTTAGACCCTTTTCAGAATCTGGGGTTAATTGATGCCATATGAACTCTGATCTTTAATTGGTGCTGGAAATGGAGATAATGTGGAGGCTGTTGTGCATGTCTGTGAGCTTGCCGCTGAGTGGTGCCAAACTTTTCACTCAGATGTTCTAGTTGACTTGGTATGTTATCATTGATTCGGGCATAATGAGAGTGATGAGCCATCTTTCATACAACCAAAAATGTATCAGGTTAGCTTGATTTTCTTATTTTTATACTAGATTTCTGTATTTCACTTCCTCTTCAATATAATTTGTTATTATTATCTGATCTCTTAAAATATAATTCTAATTTCTTTTTCAAATTTTTAATTCTTTCATGTGTTTTCTGTTATTATAAATGTGTGTTTTGATTTCAGTAAGTAGCCTTTAAATTGCTTTCTTGGGATAAGTCAAAACATTATTGATTTCTAACACGATTGGGTTAACACATCATCCGGAACCATCCTTTGGCTCTTGAAGTTTACCAAAACAAACTTCTAGAATCTGGACAGGTGACACAAGAAGATATTAACAAGATACAGGGGAAAGTCAATTCAATCCTCAATGAAAAATTTTTGGCTACCAAAGATTATGTTCCAAAAAGGAGAGATTGGCTTTCATCCCATTGGTCTGGGTTTAAGTCACCAGAACAGCTTTCCTGTGTTCGAAACACTGGGTGCTGAATTGCTTCTTTATTTCGAGTTAGCTGTCATCAAATCCTTCTTTTGTGATTTATACTTAAATTGGTATGGTGTTATTCAGGGTGAAGCCTGATATTTTGAAGAACATGCGCAAAGCTATCACAAACCTTCCAGAAAAATTTAAACCTCATAGGGTTGTGAAGAAGGTTTATGAACAGTGTGCCCAAATGAATGAAACAGGGAAAGGAATTGACTGGGCACTAGGTGAAACAGGGAAAGGAATTGACTGGGCACTAGGTGAAGCTCTTGTGCTCGCTACGTTGCTGGTAGAAGGTAACCATGTTCGATTGAGTGGTCAGGATGTTGAAAAGAGGTACTTCTAGTGATTGACATTCAGTCCTTTATGAACAACAAACATGGGAGAAGTATTGCCCTCTTGACCATGTTATCATGAATCAAAATGAGGAGATGTTTACTCTTAGCAGCAGGTATGTAGTACCCTTTTTCATGCTGAGAGTCTTTAACTTGGTGAAGTTTGCTTGTGCATCTTCATTAGCAGTCTCACTTGTCCATAAGAGACTAATGCTTGAGAACATAGAAGACTAAGACACGGAATATCTCTCATTTAGTTTGGTGCTTTATGGTAGATTTTCTTGCTCTATTGACAAAAGTAAATTCTCTCATGCAGCTTCCTCTCGGAATTTGGTGTCCTTGGATTTGAATTGGGTTGCTCGATGAAAAATCCAAATCAATTGATACTTTGTGAAGCTCAGTTTGGTGACTTTGCCAGTGGAGTTCAAGTCATATTTAATCAATTTCTGAGCAGTGGTGAATCAAAGTGGTTAGTCAGACTGGGCTTGTTGTGCTTCTTCCTCTTGGTTGTGATGGACAAGGCCCTGAACAATCAAGTGAACATTTAGAAAGCTTCCTTCAGGTGATTCTCATTGAAATATTTGCTTCATATTTTTCCACCTTGGCTGTAAATATCTCACTGTTTTTAAGAGCAGTGGTTGTTTTATCTGGCAAAGAGCTGAAGATTGGATTATCTCGAGTTCTGAGGCCACTGTTTGGTCTGGTTAGTATTTATAGTTGATTAAATGAGTGTTTCAACAGCGCAGCACTTATTATTTAATTAGTTTAGTAAGGTTTCACTTAATTAACATGCATAATCAATGAATTCCAGATGAGTGATGACAACCGTTATGTCATTCCCGAGATGGAGCCAACTCTAAGGAAGCAAATTTAGGAATGCAATTGGCAAGTGGTGAATGTTACAACTCCTTCCAGTTACTTCCATGTGCTACGGCGGCAGGTAACTACAACTAGTTCTGCTGTGAATTGCTGTCAACTTCCAATAAATTCTCTCTCATGTTATTAGTTTCGTGTCCCAGATACACAGGGACTTCCGTAAACCTCTAATTGTGATGTCTCCCACGAACCTACTTCGCCACCCTGAATGTAAATCAAATTTGTCCCGAGTTTGATGATGTGCAAGGCCATCCTGGGTTCGACAAACAGGAACAAGATTTAAGCAGCTCATAAAGGATAAGAATGACCAGTCTGATCTTGAGGAGGGTATTAGACGTTTAGTTCTTTGCTCTGGGAAGGTATGCTACTTTTTGTTTGTTTTTGTTTCAGCGTTTTCAAAATAAATGCATATTGTATAGCAAGAGGGGATTGTCATTTAACGTATAAATCATTGCTTGCAGCTCTACTGTGAAAAACTTGATGAAGAGCGCCGTAAGGTGGGGGCTAATGATGTTGCAATTTGTAGGGTGGAACGGCTTTGTCCCTTCCCTTCCCATGTGATCTTGTCCAGCGTGAACTGAAGAGATATCCTAGTGTGTATTTTAGCTTGATGCATAATCCTTTGTATTGATTAGATGTAGTAATGTCTTCGCTTGTTAGTCACTTGTCCTTCATGACTCCATGGTGTTAATGATTTCCTAGAGATCACAACATTGAACGAAGTGATGGGCATTTGTCACTTTCGAGAAAATTAGTTGTGAAATTTACAGAAAGGAAAGAATAAGATTTAACAGATGAAACTAAGTAGCTGTGGATTGTGGTTGACTGAGCTATTTCCACTTGGAAAGAATATCTCTTCCATTTGGGGTTGTTGACTTCTTTTTTGTCAGTACAAGTAATGTGCTCGACACAACTTATCTTCTGTTTCCAAATGCTGAGATAGTTTGGTGTCAGGAAGAGTCAATGAACATGGGCGCATACAATTATATTAATCAGAAATAAATTATACATTGGGATTGATATTTTTAAATTGCATAATTACTAAATCATTGTTATATTCAACAATTCCTAAATTAATTATATATAAAAATAAATAATTTAATTAATTAACTATTTAAACAAAAATGATCTAAAGGCTGGAGACAATGAATCAATCTCAAAAATTTTTATACATTTAAGTATGGTTTTAAATTTAATTAAATTTGGGTTTTTGAAAGAAAATTTCAAGCTTTTTAAATTAAAGTTGAGAATTTAGTTTTCTAAATCAAATTTGGCCGGTTCATGTTAAAACTCTTGAATATTTTACTTAAATTTATTGAAAATTCTTTTTTAAGCCTACTAGGAGGAGAGTGAAATTTACTTGTATATATTTCAATCAACATTGCATTTATTTTATAATTTTCTTTAACATGGGCAGGTAATTTATCATCATTTTAATGGACCTTGTTTAGATTACCACGACGGATGTTTGTTCCCCCCTAACTCCCCTATCTTGTGAATGCATGCACTATGCGCTTTATGTCTTTTGGCGGTCAAAGCACATGTTTGGTCTGCTACCTGACGGAGTAAATCAAGTACTACAGCAGAGATTTTTTTTTGGTGAAATTAAAATAATATAAAAATTTTAATTCCACAGTTGCTTTTGTTTGAGTGTGAAAAAGAAAAGAGTTGCAGCCGTACCCGGGCTATAGCGACCGCGGGTGGCCTACTTCGAGATAGTTCTGGCAACTGGTTTGGTGAATTCATGCAACATATCGGCTGGTGCACCGTGCAGTCCGCGGAACTCTGAGGTGTCTATACCGGATTATCTCTAGCTTGGCAATTGGGCCTCTGGCGGATTGAGTTGGAGGTAGACTCATTGGAGGTGTCCCAGCTCCTCGCTTCCTCTACCGCCCGTTCTTAGACACGGCACACTCTCGTCATGGGTATCTTGGAGCTCTTCAATCGTAATTTGACTGTTGTTCATCAGCACGTGTACCGAGAGAGTAACAGAAACGCGGACTGGCTCGCCACACAGGCTAAGCAATCTGATATTGGGGTCACTTTTCTTGATTCTCCACCTAATGGGTGCCTTATCATCCTCTCAGAGGATCTGTCGGGATTATCTCCCTAGACTAATTTTGTAACCGGTGTTATCTTCTCCCTTTTATGAAAAAAAAGAAGAAGAAAAGAGTAGGATAAAATAAAGCCTAGATAATGTTATCAATAAAATAGCGTCGGGGCGGAGATCCACTGGAATCAGTAGCACCGGTACGAGAGGTGGTCAATCTGATAAGACGTTGGATTTGACCAAGAGCACTGACAGTAAAGCCTCACGTGCTTACCTGCTGCTTATGTCGGCTACAGTACGGTTAACATAATTCCCTCCATCTTCAAAGTCCAAGTGCATGCATTCATTTGCCACGCGTCGTAGCCTGAACGCTGGCATCCACCATGCCTCGAGGTGTCCAAACCGTACTGGATCGTTGTTTTGTTTCTATCAAATTTTCTTTTTGAATTTAGGACATAAGTTATAACATTGTTAATTAATCAGTAAAAATAATTAAATGGGCTGAATAATATTTTGAAGGCCCATTGATTGAGAAAGTAGAAAATTTGAAATAAAAGGCCCAATGTAATAATTAGGCCTAAATTTATAAAAGAAGCCCGACGCCCAATCTAGCAAACGTAACTACTTATACGGAATATATAACCTAGGGTTTTACTTGTTAGCCTTCCTCGAATACCCAGCTCTCTGCCTCTTCTGGTCTCTAGCTGATTCGCGTATTGTAAGTACTGTTGTCGCTTTGATTTAAGCTTTGTTTTGTTCTCGCGTTTTCTTTTCGTGGGTCGGTCTTCATTCTCGCATCAGTTCTTGTAATCTCTTGTTTTACGTTCTTTTTTCGTAGATCCAGATATCACTTTGTTGTTGTTTAGATATGTATTTTGTTTTAAGTCTTGATTCTTCATATGTATTGGGTGTTCTATATTGCCTGTATTTACTTTTTAATTGCTTTATAACGCGTTAACATTTGGAGTACATCGTTGTTTGTTTACCTGAACGAGTTCTTTTTGGTGAAACTGCACACTTGGAGCTAGTTTGTGCTTTCCTGTACGGAGTTTGATATTTATTCTTGGACAATGAAATGTTTTTGTAGCTTAAAACTGTTTATGGGATTTGAAGTAGCTTATAAGAAAGTTGTATGTCAGAAAATGCAAGAACTAAACGTAACATAAAATTTATGGTGAGAGTTAGTGTTTTGAATGTTGCTCTCAAGAGCATATACGATGCAGAGAAACGTGGGAACCCTCAAGTCTT
>JANTPM010790620.1:0-11301 GCA_025434745.1 Erythroxylum divaricatum
CTGCAATGAATTAAGCGCAAGATTTCAGGAAAGCATAAGTGGTAAGTTATATGTGGTTGGGTCTCGGATCCAACAGTTGGGGTCCGGTCTCGAAATCGGGATCCGACATCTGTGGTATCAGAGCGATCAGAATCCGGTCTCCGGATTGGGTCCCAACACTATTTGGGCCTAGAACTTGACTCAAACTAACCAACTGAAGCTGCGAGCGAGAATCTTGATTCTTCTGGAGTCCATCATCAACCCCCAAGCCACGAATGAATTAAATGTTGCTTTGAATGTTTTAAGCCCAGTCCGACTTGCGGGACTACGAACGTCAAGTCTCGATTAGTGCCATGTTGATCTCAGTGTATATCAATATATTCTTCATGTGCAGCCTAGCTCACATCAGCCCCTCCTTCATCGAGAAGATCCATCAGCAACATTAAAAGTAGCAGGCACGTTGTACTCACCAGGCAAGTCAATTTTATAGGCGTTATTGTTGATCCTTTCTAAGACTTGAAAAGGACCTTGTCCTTGCAGATCAAGCTTAGACCACTTATGCTCAGGAAACTGTTCCTTGTGAAGACGAAGCCAAACCTAATCGCCAGGTTCAAAGATTACCTCCTTAGCATCCTCTAGTGGCTTGTCATGCATAAACCTCATTCTTACGGTCCATATGTTGCTTAGCCTTTTCGTGCAAGTATTAAACCAATTTGGCTTTCCCCTCTCCATCTAGGTTAGTTAACTTAGGAAAAGGTAAAGGCACTATATCCAATACAGTTAAAGGATTAAATCCATAAACAATTTCAAAAGGAGAATAACTAGTAGTAGAATGCACACTATGATTATAAGAAAACTTAATAAATGAGAAGCAATTAGACCATATTTTCAAATTTTTTCCTATCACAACATGCAACAAACTCCATAACGTTCTATTTACAACTTCCATTTTCCCATCGGTTTTGGTTGACAAGTAGTAGAAAACAACAATTTCATTCCCATTTTTTCCCACAAAACATGCCAAAAATGACCCAAAAACTTAGTGTCCCTATCTAAAACTATTGACCTAGGAATACCATGCAATCTCATAACATCTTTAAAGGACAACATCTTAAGAGTCTTATAATCGGTTTTGATGACAAATTCCTTTGGTTGCAAATAATGCTGCCATGTTTGCAAAGCTCTCACCACTGTATAAAGTTCTTTGTCATACATTGGATAATTGAGTTACGCTCCAATCAAGCTCTTGTTGAAGTACATAATATGCTTATTTTCCTACATTAAGATAACACCTATACCGATCTCGAAGGCATCACATTCTACTCTAAAATCTTTATCAAAATTAGGCAAACACAACACAGGTGCGATACAAAACTTCTATTTCAATGAGTTAAATGCATGCTCTTGATCTTTTCCCCAACTAAATACCTTCTTCTTTTTGACAACTTCAGTCAATGAGCAGTAATGGTGAAGTCTTTCAAAAACCACCGATGGAAACTATCTATGACAAGAAAGCTCCTTATATCTAAAATACTCTTTGGTGTTGGCCAACCTCGAATGGCCTTCAACTTCTCCTCATCTATCTCAATCCCCATCAAGCTTACAACATACCATAAGGATATCAATTTATCAATTCAAAAAGTACACTTCTTATGGTTTGCAAACAACTTCTCACGTCTCAAAGTATCAAGTACACGACGCATATGCTCCGCATGATCATTCAAAGTAAAGTTATACATAAGTATATCAATAAAATACACAACAACAAATTTACCCAATTTATCATGCAAGACATGGCCCATTAATCTCATGAAGGTACTCGGTGCATTAGAAAAACCAAACGGCATAACTAACCACTCATATAAATCATATTTAGTCTTAAACGTAGTTTACCATTCAGCCCCGGGTTTCATGCGAATTTGATGATAACCACTTTTCAGATCAATTTTTGTAAAAGCATATGCACCATACAACTCAACCAACATATCATTAAGTCATGGAATAGGATGTCGATACTCTACCGTGATCTTATTAATGCTCGACAGTCTAGACACATATGCCAAGATCCATCCTTCTTCGACACCAGTAAAACCGGAACAACACAAGGACTAAGACTTTCATGCACGTGCCCTTTTGCAATCAATTTATCTACTTGTCATTGAAGCTCCTTCGTTTCCTCTAGATTACTCCTATAGGCTGGCCTATTAGGAATTTGTGCTCTTAGGATAAAGTCAATTGATGCTCTATACCTCGCAAGGGAGGTAGCCCTTTCGGCATCTCCTCTAGGAAAACATCCTCGTATTCATACAAAAGATACTTAAAACACTAGGCAAAGATTCATAGGGTTAATAATCGAAAGAAAACAATCCCTATGTCTAATCACAATCAATGCTCTCTTTGCTCCATATGCTCTCCTTAAGTCCTTTTCACATGCATATAAGCTTACCTTCTTTTCTCTCTATTCTCTCTTGTTTTCCCTCCTTACACTTTTCTCTCCTGCACACCTCTCATTCTTTTGTTCACTTGTGCTTTCTCTCTCTGATGAGCCATTATCTCTTTTCTATTCAGCTTCTTATCCCTCTTTATTTTTTTGCTCCTCACTACTTGAACCCAATCTTCCTTTCAAGGCCTGAATTTGCTCTAAGTAAATTTCTTGTGGATTCATTGGTATAAGAATGAAATTATGCCCCTTAAAATTGAAAGAGTACTTGGTGTATCCGTCATGGTTAGCTCGACAATCAAATTGACACGATCTTCCAAGTAGAACATGATCAGCTTGTATAGGTACTACATCACAAAAAACCTCATCCTCTTATCATCCAGTGGAGAAAGATAATAGCACTTGTTTGGTTACGTTAACTTCCCCACTATTGTTAAACCACTGTAAGTGATACGGTTTCAGATGCTTTAGAACCATTAACCCTAATTTTCTAGCCATATCAAAACTAGCAATTTTGGTGCAACTCCCCCTATCAATGATAAAGCTACAAACTTCACTATAAGACCTTTGCCTTTAGTAGCTAGTTCCATACAAGTTTCATCTTCCTCTCCCTCCAAAACGTCATCCTTAAAAAATTCCTTATCATCCTCATATTCAATCAACCCATTATACCTCAAAACTATGGCCTTCTTATTCAGACATTAGGAGTCAATGTGTCTAGTTCTAAGGCATCGAAAGCATTTAATTAAAGAATGTTTGCTAGAAGAAGCATGAGTGTTAGGAGTATTAGATGTACGTTTAGTTTCTGGAAGAGTTTGGTTTGGCCTTTTGGATACCAACTCCTTTCCTTTTGAATTCTCCTCTTTTGTGGCCAATTTAAGCTCCAAATTGAGGTAGAACTCATCCTACTATTCGCTATCCCATAAGACTTAAGTTGCCTCTCAACTTTCATTGCCATGTTCACCATCTCTTTGAGGTCAGTGTAGTTGTGCAAAGCAACCACATTGGCTATTTCTTGGTTCAAACCACTCAAAAATTGAGCCAATGTGGCCTTAGGGCCCTCTTCATAATTATCCCTTATCATTGTGATCTCCATCTCCTTATGATACTCCTCCCCAGTCTGATTCCCTTGAGTTAGGCATTGGAGCCTTTGATGCATCTCTCGGTAGTCATAAGATGGAGCATACCACTTTTTCATGATCACATTCATTTCAGTCGAAGTACTCACGGGTTTTTCCTTATTTCTTCTCCTAGAAATCACCAATTGATCCCACCAAAGTAGTGCATAATCAAAAAATTCAACGACTGCGAGTTTTACCTTCTTTTCCTAGGAAAAGTTGTGGCATTCAAAAATCATATCCATTTTTTTGCTCCCGTTTAAGGTAGAGCTTCTGATCATTGTTTCCTTTGAATGGTGGAATTTGCATCTTAACAGACCTAACGTCACTGTCTCTTCTATCCCCAAAATTAGCTCATTGAACTTATCCCTAGGGTCTCACTTAATCCCTCTCGTCATTAGATCCATAGTCTTCTAACATAATCAGAGCATGCTGGTTTCTAGGACCATTGTGTCCCATTTATGGCTCCTTGCATGCGCCACGTCTCAAGGCAGCAATCTCTTGGCCTTGCCTCTCCATTTCACCTCTAATTCCAACAAGAGTAGTGTTTAGACTCTTAGCCAACTGCTGGATCACCTCTAAGGTGGTGGCTTATACCCTACCTGATTATTGACCTCTCACACTATCGTTAGACATATCTATAATGAAAATTGTTCCTGCAAAGAACAGTCAGTAGCAAAATAACCTCACAAAAACACTCCCTCACATTTTTTTGCTCAAATTGAGAATACTCCCTTTGTGTGTCTTGACCGCTCTAATGATCTCACCCTCTTGTCTTTTTCCTCTCAAATCCTCAACATTTAAGTTGTGCTTCAGAAAGCCTATCTCCTTCTAATCAAGAAATCCAACAATGATGCCAAGTTTTTGAACTTTTTTCAAGGTAATGTCACGCAAGATAGGTCTAAAATTTCATCCAATTCAATTGCCAATCCTTCACATAAGACTTTCCAAAATAGTGTAATTCCTGAACTCGATAGTAACACTTTCAATTCTACAATTTTTTTTGTTTTTTCATTTTTTTTTCATTTTCCATTTTCCATTTTTCTTCTCTTTCTTATTTTTTTATATATATCTTGTAATTCAAGATGCAATTCAAACAGTCAAGGTTAAACCCTAATTAAAAACTTCACACCTTGTTTTTAGGGTTAAGGCTAATAAATTGATGATGAAAGCGGCTGCCTCATTCGTCTGTTGGAGTAGAATGGAATCTTCCCCAAAATCGGAATGCTCTGATACCAAAGATGCGAGCGCGGATTGAGATTAATCTTGATATAATTCACCAACCTTCAAAACAAACTAGATATACAAGGTTTTCGATATTTTTCTAGACCTTAAAGATTGTAATTGTCCAAGAAACCTAGGCCAAGCAATAAACCAAGAAAAATTAAACCAAAACAATATGCCACAATTGAGATTAATTGACAAGTAGAGTTAGGGTTCATGGATGAAGAAAACTCCTTACAAAGATCTCAAATTATAAAAGTGTATCCCTAAAACTAATGTCAAGGCAACTATTTATAGCTCCAAAATAACTCAAAATTGGGCCAACATCCCTATCCTAAATAGGTGAAATAATAATATCTATTTTTTTTAAATAGTAGGAAAACAACCCAAAGCAAAAGAGGCTACGTGGTACGCTTGGTCTGGCATGCCTAGTGTCTAGCCTGCTGGGCGCCGAAATGCACGCCTGAGCTTATGTATGCACCCTTCAAGGGTTGTTCAGGCCTAGAACTTTGCTCAAACTAACAAGCTGAATTTGCAAGTGAGAATCTTGATTCGTTCGGAGTCCATCATCAACTATGCAAGCCACGAATGAATTTAACGCGACCTTGAATCTTTTAAGCCCAGTCCGAATTGCAGGGTTAGGAGGCAACATCAAATCTCGATTAGCGCCATGTTGATCTTGGTGTCTATCAACATATTTTTCATATGCAGCCTTGCTCACATCACCTTGCTTAATCCCTTTTGAACAATATATGGTAGGTAGGGGTTGAAAATAATTGTTCAATCTAGTATGTTTCCTATAAATCTCCATTCTATTAAGTCATAAGTTTTCTTGAAGTCAAGTTTAAGTAGGGATGGCAATAGGTCAGGTCAGACTAGGTTTGGACAAAATTATTATTTTTTAAGAAAAGAAAAATGACATCATTTTTGGCAAAACAACGTTGTTATTTGTCAGGCCTCGAGCTGGGTTGGACTTAGACAACTTGGGACCGGTCAACTCGAGCTACCCTGTTGACTTTGGGTATGCTTGGGCCCTTTTCCCATCCTTAATTTTTTGAGCATAATTCTTACTTTGCCTCTTCCTTGAGTAATTCCTTAAAAGCTCCTAAGTTAGGATGATATTATCACCTATAATTGTGCATGGAATATAGTCTCCATGTGACAGATCAATATGGTTTTTATGGATTTTTTAAATTCTCTCTGCCAAGATTTTGGAAATTAGTTCATATACTAAATTACAACAGGCAATTAGATTATTTTTGCTTATTCCTTTAGGGATGAGTGTGATGTATGATTTGTTTATTTCTTTCAGCAAAATCTTATTGCTGAAGAACTCTATAATGACATCCACTAATATTTTTTAGTTAAGGACAAGGTCTTAATAAAGAAGTTATTGTTAAATACATCAGGGCCTAGTACTTCAAATGGATTTAAAGATTTTAGTGTATCTTTAATTTCCTAAACTAGGATTGTCTTAGCAAGAATTTCTTTTTCTTTCTATGATAAGTAGTTTTGGATAATCTTTTTGAGTATGAAACAAAATATTAAGCATTAGAAGGGTTCCCAGGAACTTAGAAAAGTGTTTATTTGCTTCCTTTAATAATTTATTTTGACTAGTCATAGTAATGTTGTCCTTCTTTATAAAAAGGACTCTATTTAAGGTCTTTATAAACATAACATCTTTATAAAAGACAAAAAAGAGTTTATGTTCCTACCTTTTATCTTATCCAATATTGATCTCTGGTTCATTAGAGAAAAATCTAACTTCAGTGCTTTTAGTAATTTAAACATTATTTATTTCTTAAGCTCTTGCAGAATTAAGCATATAGGATTACTATATAGGTCAATTTAGATTCATTAAGTGAAGATTTGGAAGTGTTTAGTAAATTACGCATGTTATATTCTTTCTATGCATATGCTTGATTTCTTATTTGATGGTTCTCAATTTTATTACACACATGTATCATTTTGTTCTTGAGATCTATACATTGATTCCTTTCTAAATTTGCCTTATTAAAACTTACCAGATCAATTAAAAAATTATTGAAACAAGGTCTAGCAATTAAGGAAGATTTATAACCACTTAAAGTTTGCTAAAATGTGATCCAATTTCTATTTAAGGATGTGATCTCCCTTCTAGTTATTACTTTACATGAAAATTATCTCCTTAGGATAAATTTTTACTTGTATATCATTCATACATTTTCTCAAGTATAGACATAGGTGTTTGGATGATCAATCCCTTCAACTTCCTCAAGTTGATTAATAGTTTTAAAGTATCTAATTAGTATCTATGGTATATGCATGCTCATTGCTAACTCTTTGAGCTTAACCCACAGATAGGTTATTTGGATTACATAGTTATGAGCATAAATGAACAATATATTCAGTTCCTTATTAGATAGTTTATTTTTAGCACTAATGTGAGTTATTTAATTTAAGCTAAAATAATTATGAAGCTTTACCTAGTCACTATTATAAAAGGTAATGATACACCCATTAAGATGCCTCGAGTGATTAGTGATCATGTATTGGAAATTTTTTTTAGGATATTGTAACTTCCTAACATTATTTTTATACTCTAAAATGCCAATTATATCTGGTTTATTTTTCATTATAAATTATTTAAGTAATAGTTTCTTTGAAGGAGAATTAGCTCACCTAATGTTCCACACTATGATCTTTATGTTTTTGGTTCCAATGAACAAATTTTTTCTTCCTATTGAATTTTCTCTTTGAAACAATTTCATAACTCATATTAATTTCCTCCTTGATTGATACTTATCTTTCAAAATCCCTTTCAAGAGGTATGGTACAATTTTTATCATTTAGGCCAGTTTCCTAAGAAGTTGCATTCATTGAGTGAGCAAGATTATCTTCATCCATACTTCCCTTTACTTCTTCACGCTCATCACTTTTCTATTCAACATCGATTAGCATATCGCTATTATTTCTATTTTGTTCTTTGTTTCCATTTAAATCAATAAGATTGTGGAATTCTCTAGTTTTTAACAATCTTCACATAAGTTGTCATTGCTTTTTGGGATTTAGCATTTTGGGTTTCCATTTATAAGATACTTTTAAAACATCCTCATCAAGTTCATAGCTCTCACTTAATCTTAATATTGGTATTTGGCCAATCAGTTATAGCCCTTACCAGTACACATTTCCTTGTAAATTTGATTCTTTTTATCTTTATAGTAGTTTTGTCTATGTAAATTGGTTTTTACTAGCTAGGTGGCTCAATTTATTCTTTGCCTAGTACTCCAAAGATACTCCATATATACACATCAAGATGGCAGTATGTTCCTATTTTATGTCTTCCAAGTTTAGTCCCGATCTCCATGTCTAAAGTAGTATAGATTTGTTATGTATATACCATTGGCAAACCTTAAGCAATTTCTTTGCAAACTCAAGATAAGAGAATTTTAAGAAGAAACTGTACTCATTGAAATATTATGTATTTGAGGTAGCTTGAGCTTAAATATTATATTTTGAGGTACCTTAACGTGTTTGTTAGTGTTTCAAGGCCAATATCAAAGAACTAAGGAGTTTCGTAAGATTCATGTTGAAACAATTCAAGCCACGATTGTGATAGAATGCTCATATGTAGGCCACTGTTTTGACCTGCGTCGAGTAAACATGTAGTCACTTACAAACTTTACATTTCGAGGGAATTTTTGGACCTATCGGACCCCAGAAAGCCCCTTAGGTTACCTAAAACATAAAAGACTATTTAAAGAACATGAAGAGGAGCCAAAGCAGCTTTTGGCATTAGCCACACTTAAAACCCTAAAGAGAGAATGCTGAGAGAGAGAAAGAATAAGAAGTAAGATGAAGAAAAGGAAGACAAAGCTGACCGAAGAAAAGGAAAACGAAGCTGATCCAACATGTTTCTCAAATCAGGAGGTTTCTTGATGCCACTACCTTCTATCATCTATTCTAAGTCATTTCCTTTTCATTTTGACTTTATTTATTTATTAAATTGGGATGGATAGTATGATGATAGGAATTGGAATGCTGGTGATGTTCTACACTCTCCTTTAGGATTTTATTTAATGATAATTTATTTGATTGTGTATATTGGATGAATGTCATTATTTGATTGTATTCTTCCATAATTTGGTAATAAAGTGAGAGGGTGAGTTAAATGGAGAATGATTAAATCATATTAATGAGAGTGTTGGACCCCAAACTTTTCTTAGAAGTTAGAAATATTAAAAGAGAAATTTTGGCTATTATTCATGTGTAAAGAAAAGAACAATTCTTTAATTTAAAATGAAGTAGAAAAGATAATTATGTACAAGATGGTTTATATGTGAAATATTGGAAGTTATAAGTTCAAACATGTTCATTAAGTATGCTTCGGTATTTTAACCATTACTTTTTCTCTAGTTATCCAAATAAGGTGATTCTTAATTTGGACTAAACTAGAGAAAGAGTACTACAACTTATCTGATAAAATTGAGTTCTAATTTGGTCTCAAAGAATTTCAATGTTGTGTGGAAGTTGAGCATACAATATTATTTTTGTATAAGAATAGTTTGGAAATGTTTGAGATATAATTTTCAGATTTTCAAACCAAATTGAATGATTTTTGGTGTCATTGAAAAAATTAAGACAATGAGGAACATTTTTTCTAGAAGGAAGTGTTTTCAAATTCTTTCAATTACTTGATTAAGAAAAGGTCTTGATTTTTTTGAAAGAAGTTAGGTAATGACTTAAATGAATTTTGAGATATTGATAGATTAATTATGTTATTTTGTGAATTTAATTAGCATGTTAATATGAACAAGACTTTATGACATGGGTTAATTGAATTAAGGTAGTAAGATGATATCAAGGGCAAAATTGGCAAGTCACTTAAGCCATCTAAGTTACAAGGCATATAAGGAAGGGCATAAGGGTCTTTGTACACTCATTAATGGAAATAGTGTAAATAGAAGTGTGGGCTTGCTTTTAAAGAATAAGCATGAATTAAAAGGGGAGAGAAAAACAAAGAGAAGAGAGAAATGAGAGAGAGATCGTGAAGAAGAGGAGAAAAAGAAGAAAGAGAAACTAGGTTTCATCATTTCTTGGATTTCAAGAAGGAATTTGTGATTGTTCAAGAAGAGAAAAAGGAAGAGGAGGATGAGAGCTTACATTAGAGCCAACAAACTCTTCAATTGGTAAAGAATCAAGGTAAGAGTATGTTTGATTTGTTGGAATTTTTAGAAAGATTTTGGTTCATGAAGCTTAAGAAATGTATGGGTTTAAGCTTTCTAAGATCAATTTTAGTGATGATGTATTGTGGGTTGCCTAATTGGAATGCCTTTTGATTTGGGGATTTTTTTTGTCAATGTTATAGAAAATCAAGAGAGAGGTAAGAGGAGAAAGAGAAGAGGTTTTTTTAGCAAGGTTTTCGAGCAAGGAATTTAAGGTAGGTTTCATGTTTATAATTAGATAATGAGCCATTATGTTTCCTTTTAGTCGAGAAAATAAAATGATTTCTCATTGCTTTATAGTTGTGACATTGTTGCTTTTGAATGATTTTCGAAATTGCTTTATGTTTTAGTGTGTGAATGTGGATGATGAATTGTGATATGGAAGTGATTTTGAAAAGACTTTATGTTTATGAAATTAAGTTTCAGAAATGCATATGAAATACTTCATGTTCATGAAAGACAAGTTTTTCAAAATGTTGCCATTTGGGCAATCTGCTTTCAAGTCATGAATATGTCTTATGTGGATTTGTGGTATTCCCTCAAGAATGTCATGTGCACATTGACCAAGTTAAGGCTTCTCCCACCTACACACTAGTGGCACAGAGCTCCTTTATGGACTCCCTCAAACTTATGCCTACGCAAAACTACTATGTGGAATTATGATAGTGCTCAAGTTTACGACTATACAGGACTATTATATGGAAATGTGTAGTGCGTCATGTTTATAGATCTACCCAAACCATTTCGATGTGCTTATGTGTTTAGGATTTATGAACAAGTTTAAAAATTCATGAATTATGTTGTTGTGATTTTGATTATATGATAAGAATTTTGAGAAACATGTGTTTTATGATTCATTAAGAATTTTCTATGAGATTGAACTTTTGAACGGTTTTGCTCGTTATTTGTTGTAAGCATGTTACCCACGAGCTTTAAGCTCACCCCCATTTCATTCCCATCTCCAGGTGATGAGAGAGAGATCAGGTTAAAGAAAGTCAAGGCATCGTTTGATTTTGCATATGTTGTATCTTAAGTTAGATTGATGTAAAAATAAGACGTTAGACATATGTTAAGAAATTATAGGATTTTGGATCTTTTGTTGTATTTTGGAATTTTTATATTGATGATGTAATATGGCTTGGAATGTCATTAAAGTTTTGTAAACATTTATCTTATGATGTTAATGAAATATGAATTGTGCATGGATGATGTTAAGTGAAACTAGGTATGTTTGAAATTATCAACTTGAGTTGATGAGTCTTGAGCATGAACTATTGTTATATATATAAGTGAGATATTATGGAAAAGAAAGATAGGATGTTTGGTGAATGATGAG
>JANTPM010795257.1:0-11270 GCA_025434745.1 Erythroxylum divaricatum
GGCCATATATATATATATATAAAAGTTGAGTTGCCATCTTAACAAGTCAAACCAGTTAAATATATGAACTATCGAAAGTAGAATTAAAAATATTAATCTCTAATAAAGAAGGTATTTTTTAATTTAGTATTACATAAATTTAAATATTTATTCTAAGCACGTGGTTTTGTGAACAATGTTCCCTTTTATATGATTTTTTTCTTCTGAAAGTGTTATTATTGTTATATTATTATTATATGTTATATGTTTTTTTTATTAAATTTATAAACTTAATTTTTGTAAAATTAAATATCTAAATTATAAATTTTATTATTCAAATAAATACTAAGATGTAATACTCACGTTCTTATAATTTTTTTTAAGTCATGCTCTCATAAGTCATTTTATATATAAACAATTAATATTGAACAATTAATTTTACCAAACATTTTTAATAAACAACCGATATTATTTGTTGGTCAAATCAACTGATATAATCTATTCTCACCTACCCGCTGATAGAATTAACCAACAACTAATACAATCTGCTGATTATCAAATATGACCAATTAGTTATACAATTATAATAGTTATTTCATGTAACTAGTTTGGTTCAAAAACATATGCAAAAGATATAATTCAAACTTGAAAATAACGTATAATTTTATAATTAATAATTTTTATTAAATGTATGAATTAATTATATATAAAATTAAAAAGATTTAGAAAAAATCATAAAAATTTTATTATTCCCATTTACAATGATGTAATCACTTTTCAAATTTTCAACAATTAAAAAAAATACGAGGGACAAGGAAATGACTTTGTAATGAGAAGCGGAGTAAAATTTTTAAAAGTGTAATAATTTAAAATTGTTTAAATTAAATTTACAAGTGTTCGATTGGCTGTAATAAATTTAAATTGAAGCCACGAAACAAACAAAAGGAATCTATAAATGTAAGTTGGGCCCGATACAAAACGAATTTGGCCCATTTTTGAAGCCCAAAGAGACCCATTTCTAGTTCTTGTTGCTGTGTGCATGTAATGGAGCCACGTTGAGCGGCAGATGGCTGCAGAAAGGCCATGTGGAGATAGGTTTCGGGGAATCTCAAAAGAGCCAACCATAAGATGACACTCGTCGTCGTATTCTGCCGTTTCCTCTGACATAAAGAACAAATGTCAGTTCTTTTTCTTGCAACTCCCAAGTCATAAGCATGGTTTTTTTTTTATTTATGTTAGCTATTATGACTTAATCAGACTAAATCATAATCTTCTAAAACCTCACTTTAAGAGTGTAGAGAAGGTAAATCTGGAACCCTAAGATTCCTCAAGTTCCTACGTAGTCTTGTATACTTCTGCGTACAAGGAGTCTTCACATACTTGATTGGTCAGCGGATGATTGATCACTGGCTCCCCTCTACTCAGCATCAGGTTTCTATCAGGCCCCAGATTTCCGAATAGCTCCAACTCCCACATTGCCGCTGGAAGCGAGACGTTCGTAATTGATCCGATCAAGAAGCTTTGTCCAGGGGACTAGAGGGTCATCAATAAGAACATGCCTATTTTTCCTCCTTATAGTGACTCGAACTCAAGACCTTCTTGTTAAGAGAGAATTTTAAATGAGAAAGTTGGATCATTTAGTCCATCCCTCGTTGTCATAAGCATGCTTTGAATGGGTACGTACAATCACACACGTTCAAGGGAAGACTAGAAGGAAAAAAGACACATCGTGATTTAAAAATATGATTTTTAACCACTTTTTTTTTTCCTTGACGTTGATATCTGTTTCGTGGATTACTTGAACGTAAATTTGACAGCAGTATTTGCAGGTCCCATACATATAAAAGTTACACAAGGGAATGGTCTTTCTTAGCTTATCTGTTCATTAATTTGGCATTCAGTATTTATAGCCACAGTCTGCCACTGCCACATTCAACTCTTTCTTCGCAGCGAATGGTCTTTCTTAGCTTATCTGTTCATTACTTTGGCATTCAGTAATTCTAGCACAGTCTTCCGCTGCCACGTTCTACCCCTTTCTTCGCAGCGAAGATCTAGGCGGTGTTCCTTTGTAGCCACAGGTTTGGCCGGAGATAGCGGAGTTTGACTGAAGTAATAAATGTCTCAACCCTTCACAGTCCCTAGTTATCATACTTGGTCTTCTTTGTTTATGAAGATTAATGGTGGTTTTAGTAAAAATGCAGGAACTGAAGTTGGGTTTTGGAGTTAAGAATGTCGAGAATGAGAGTGGCAGTGATTGGAGCTGGAGTGAGTGGAATGGTTGCAGCTTATGTTCTTGCAGAAGCTGGAGCTGAGGTTGTCTTGTACGAGAAAGAGGAGTACTTAGGAGGCCATGCTAGGACTGTGAACTTCGATGGCGTCGATATAGACCTGGGTTTTATGGTCTTCAATCGTGTAAGTCTTCACTATCTTTATTTTTACTTGTTCCTTTTCTTTTCTTTTTCTTCCCTAATTTTATCGAAAATATCATATATATAGCTTGTCGGATTATTACCGAAATTAAAATTTTCATGAATTTTAGACCAAATTACGATAATTTCTGATTTTCTTAAAGCATATTATCAGAAAGTAAAAGGTGTAATTTAATGAGTTGATGTACACAGGTTTGTGTCACAAGTAGGTAGGCTTCCTGATCTATATAATAAAGGATAACCGAAATAGTAAAATAAGGGAAGGAGACAAGTTTTATAATATTAGTTTATTTATTCGATTTTACTTTACTTAATATTCTAACTTATTTGTCGACGTATTGCATGTAGGTTTCGCATAAATTGTCATTTCGTTGGAATACTGTAATGAATAAAAGAGAATATTTTCGAATAAGAAATATTTAATTGACTAATTAATTAAGTAAAGGTACATAATGAAGCATAACTTATTTTTTATTACAGTTTTAATAAAAAAATTTATTAACAGTATGCCTAAAAAATAAGGGATGAATAGAAATGTAAAGAAGTTAATCACATGTAAAAGCAGGGAGGTTGGGTGCTAGCTAGTTTAGTTTAGCCAAGTCATGCATCTTGTGTTGTGGATAAGGTGCAAGTTGGCGGCTGTTCCTGTCTCCTTATCATATGGATTTCACATATTTTGTGTAAGATAAGAAAACTTTGTCAATTGTTCTCAAACTTAACTCAACAACTGGGTTTAGGTTAAAGGAGTGAATTTTATACAACGATGAAAATCTTAAAATTTAAATTACACTCTATATTTTTTTTTATTTGATTGCTGATATTATATTTATACCAAAATTAATCAATTATACATGTGATTTAGTTATTAACCCTTTTAAAAGATCAAAATTAAACACGGGATTGTTGTAGATTATTATGTGATTTTGATGCATATGGTTCTTCTTGACACGTATTGACTTGTTACATGATTCTACCATTAAACGTTAGATGAAGAGATTTATTTAGTTATATTGTCTTGTCAATTTCTTGAATGAAATTTTCTATTGGTTATTAAACCTGTTAAGAATCAGTGTCAGTCACACGCATGATTAAGGTCGAGGTTAATTGATATTATAAGATCAAGAACCGTATGTTATGTAGTTACAGGATGCAACTTCTTGTGCAATATGTAATTATATATGTGTATGTGAAGTTTAATATGGATGCTGCTACAATGACAGGTAACATATCCAAATATGATGGAATTCTTCGAGAGTCTTGGAGTAGAGATGGAGTTATCAGACATGTCATTCTCGGTCAGTTTAGACAAAGGCCGTGGCTGTGAATGGGGTAGCAGAAATGGCGTGTCCAGTCTTTTTGCTCAGAAGAAGAACATTCTTAATCCGTACTTCTGGCAAATGATCCGTGACATTCTCAGGTTCAAGGATGATGTCCTAAGGTGAGAGTTCCTTGTCTTCAAAGACCTGGAAAATATGGAAGCGTTGTGTTATTAGTTGTTGTTAGTGATGAATCAATGTTGGCATTTGGAAACATCTTTCACTTCCGACTGCTGTATTTCAGCTATCTTGAGATGCTGGAGAACAACCCGGATATTGATCGGAATGAGACCCTGGGAAAGTTCGTCAGGTCGCGGGGTTACTCTGAGATGTTTCAGAAAGCTTATCTTGTGAGTATTATTTCAAGCAGTTTATGAATTATTGCTACTTTCTTGTTTTAACTTTCAGTTTTAGCCTGTATACTATTCAATCTGTCACTAACAGATGAAGCGTGCATGCATTACGTAAGGTTCCAATGTGCGGTTCTATTTGGTCATGCCCTTCAGATGGAGTTATGAACTTCTCGGCTTTCTCTGTGCTCTCCTTTTGCCGTAACCACCACTTGCTTCAGGTACACGTTTCCTGAAGACAAAAGAGATTAAGTAGGCTAACTCAATCAGGAATGTTCATATCAGATTTCTGCAATGAGAGTTGTTTGCTTCTCTCCGCAGCTTTTTGGTCGGCCCCAGTGGCTTACTGTCAGAGGGAGATCACATTCTTACGTGCATAAGGTCTTTACTTGTTTTTTTTGCAGTAACTCTTTCTTCTTTTTCTTTTTATGATGAGTCCTGGTTCAATGTGTGACTAATTTTGAAAAATCCCAGGTCAGGGAAAAGCTGGAAATTTTAGGTTCTCAAATAAGAACGGGTTGCGAGATACACTCGGTCTCAACTTCTGATGAGGGTAAGCACTAAGGGTAACTCTGATACCTTTCTCAATCAATAAATTTTCATCATCTATGTAATGAAGCTAAGATCTATCGTCTTGTTGATTGGGAACTGCAATGATGGGTTTAGTGTTAGTACTCGAAGACCTGTATAACAGGTTTTAAAAGTTTTCCCGACTTAGATACTTCGATGATAAAGTTAGTTCAGTTCTAAAGAGAAGCATCACATAGACAAAAGCAAACGATTCTATGTTATTTTAATTGTAGCAAGAAATTTGAATAGTATATTAGCAGGTTGCACAGTGTTTTCACAAGATGGCAGCCAAGAAATGTACTCTGCTTGCATTATTGGTGTTCATGCCCCTGATGCATTGAAAATATTGGGAGAGCAAGCAACATCTGAGGAACTGAGAGTACTAGGTTCTTTCCAATATGTGCAGAGGTATCACTTTCTTTTTCCAGGTTTAATCTGTTGTCCTTTCACAAATTAACTTTAATGAAGGTAGTTCAATTACATTGGAACCATGTTATAAGATATGCAATTGAATGGTGACCAAACAATTTTTCACGTTGACGTGTTTGATTAACACACTGTAATCTTTTATAAACAGGGAGTTGAACATATATTTAATTCTGCAATTCGTATTTGCAGTGATATTTTCCTTCATCGTGACTCAACATTTATGCCTCTGAACCCAGCATCATGGAGTGCATGGAATTTCTTAGGAAATACGGACAATAAAGTCTGCTTGACCTACTGGCTGAATGTGCTTCAGGTTGGTCTAATATGATCAGATTATGGTTGTCTGCAGTTCAGTTCTCAGCTCTATCTGTTGTTTGAATCATCTGAAACTGTTTCAGAATCTCGGAGAAACAAAATCACCTTTTCTGGTGACACTTAATCCAGATCATGCACCTGAAAATACCTTACTCAAATGGTCAACTGGCCACCCATTCCCATCTGTAGCTGCGTCAAAAGCTTCAATTGAGCTTGAGCATATTCAAGGCAGAAGGCACATTTGGTTTTGCGGAGCATACCAGGGTAGTCACTTCATTTTTTAACTCCTTCAAATTCTGGACACGATTACCATAATAAGACATGGACCATTGTGGTTTCTTACTTTTAAGCAACACTCGTCCGTAAAGCCAATAATCTGAATGTTTCATGTTATTTATCTTTCAGGTTATGGCTTCCATGAGGATGGGTTGAAGGTAGTAATAAGTTCTCCTGAAGTTTCTTATTGTTAACAACAAACAAATTCCTTCCTAGCTGTCATCAGTTCCAATCTAAAACTTGGTTTGTTGCAAGATAGCTGGAAAAGAAATCCAAGAGTGGATTTGCCTTTCCGTTTCTTATCATGATTATTCATAAAACTTATGGAACAAAATGGTGTTATAACATAATGTGATACTGTGCAGTCTGGAATGGTTGCAGCAAATAGTCTGCTTGGAAAAAGTTCTGCTATTCTGAGCAATCCAAAACACATGGTACCATCTCTGTTAGAAACTGGGGCGCGCCTTTTTGTTACTACATTTCTTGGACATTATATCTCTACTGGCTGTTTAATGTGAGTTCTGTAAAGATCATTGTGAGCCCTTCTCTCCAAGTTTTGCGTCTTGTTACATTCAATGGTGTATTACAACAGAAGCACTCACATTTCAGTTTATTCCTAGTTTCGTGTTTTGTCTTAAAGCTTAGACCTTTATCTTCTTTTTCAATATCTTCAATTTTTTTTTTCTGTAATATGGCAGCTTGTTGGAGGAAGGAGGCACCATTTTTACATTTGAAGGAACTGGTAAAAGGTGTTCTCTGAAAACTATTCTGAAAGTTCACAATCCCCAGTTTTACTGGAAGGTACATGTTCTTTTGTATCATTTATGGGGATTTTATGCTTCTTATCTTCAAATTGTTTATTGGAGAAATTTTTAATGAAACAAAATACTTCAGTTCATGATCTCTCCCAACCACTGAGCAATTCTTGTCTTTTGCAGATAACAACACAGGCTGACTTAGGACTTGCAGATGCATTTATCAATGGCGACTTTTCCTTTGTTGACAAAGAACAAGGTCTTCTAAATCTAATAATGGTGAATCATCAATCAAGAACTTAGCCAAACTGCTATTTTCAGTATGATCTTATGATGATTCTTCCTCATTAGTTTATGTTGTAGATTCTCATTCTCAACAGAGATCCTAATAGATCTGTATCCAAGGTAGACAAGAACAAGGCCAGGTATGGAATGGAATGACTGGTGTGTTCGGGAATATGATTATCAGTAGCAGATTCTTGTTTGGATCATACAATAATTATGCTACATCTAGCTCTCTCAGGGGTTGGTGGACACCATTATTCTTCACTTCCAGCATTGCATCTGCAAAATTCTTCTTTCAGCATGTGATGAGGCAAAACACGCTCACACAAGCTCGTAGGAATATCTCTCGTCATTATGACCTGGTATGGGACACTGAACCAGTTAATTTCATTTCCTAAACTCTTCACACCTCCAGTTATGTTTTCTTTCTTGATTTGCTTTTCCAGAGTAATGAACTGTTTTCTCTTTTCTTGGATGAGACGATGACATACTCCTGTGCGGTATTCAAGGTCAGAAAACCAATCCTTCTGACCAGCTTGATTTCAAGAAGTTCTCTGAAACTTTGATTAACACGTCTATTTGTCCTCAAGGATGAAGATGAAGATCTGAAATCTGCACAGATGAGAAAGATTGTTTCTCTCATTGAAAAGGTTGGATCATTTCTTAGCAAATGCTAAAAGTTCATTCCATTTCATATCCCTCACTGTGCATGTTCACCTGCAAACAATTTAGTCAAGAGTAGGCAAGGGTCATGAAGTTCTAGAAATTGGGTGTGGTTGGGGAGCCTTGGCAATTGAAGTTGTCAAAAGAACTGGATGTAGATACACAGGCATCACTCTTTCCAAGAAGCAACTAAAATATGCAGAAATGAAAGTCGAGGAAGCAGGCCTCCAGGTATATATCTGAAGCTTTTCCTTTTCTCTATATTCATAGTTCCTAGCATTCTGATGCATTATTCAGATGAACCCTCTTAACCATTTTCGTCACCAGGACCATATCAGGTTTCTCCTCTGTGACTATCGCCAGTTGCCTAAGAACCACAAATATGACAGAATCATATCTTGGTAAGCTCTTTAAATCCTAAAACTATATGTGACCATGGTATGGAAACAAGTAGATTGAGTTTGAGGAGCTCTTTCCAGCGAAATGGTAGAAGCAGTTGGCCACGAATACATGGAGGAATTCTTTGGTTGTTGTGATTCAGCATT
The DNA here is from genome assembly GCA_025434745.1 of Erythroxylum divaricatum. Lineage (NCBI taxonomy): Eukaryota > Viridiplantae > Streptophyta > Magnoliopsida > Malpighiales > Erythroxylaceae > Erythroxylum > Erythroxylum divaricatum. Next base: position 7,913 of record JANTPM010795257.1, read on the forward strand.
AGCAGAAGATGGGCTCGTGGTTCTGCAGGTAATACAATCTTCAACGTCATATTTGAAAAGACTTGATCTTTTGTGCTCAAAATTTGTTAATCGATTTTCCTTTTAGTTCATATCTATACCAGAAGAACGCTATGATGAGTACAGGAGAAGTTCAGATTTCATAAAGGAATACATATTTCCTGGAGGATGCTTGCCTTCATTAACTAGAATAACATCAGCCATGGCTAATTCATCTGGACTCTGGTAAACTGTAAATGCTTAATCTTGCAATTTTCTTTCATGAAACATGAATAACTCACTTGAAATTTCCATATTCTTAGTGTGGAGCATGCGGAAAATATAGGGATTCACTACTACCAAACTCTAAGACACTGGAGAAAAAATTTCTTGGAAAATAAGAAGTAAGATACCACTTATCAAAGTTCCTCCTTTTCTGGTTTCCTCAGTTTCTCTGATTTTCTTTTGTTTTCTCAGGAAAATATTGGACCTGGGATTCGATGAAAAATTCTTTCGGACATGGGAGTACTACTTTGACTACTGTGCAGCTGGTTTCAAGACTTATACACTTGGAAATTATCAGGTCAAATATATTCAATCAAACAACATAGAATTTTATATTCTTCATACATCCAACTAAATAACTATAAATGCTTGCTTTATAGGTCGTATTTTCACGTCCTGGAAATGCCACTGCTTTAGGCGATCCTTACAGAGGCTTTCCTCCACCATATTGATTCTTTGCCAGCAAATTAAACCTTCTAATTTTTGCAGGCCATTCTTATTTATTTTTCACTTTATTGTAATAATTTTATTATAAATCCGTAAAAGTTGTTGCTTAACAACTATAAAGAAAGACTACGTACAATAATGACTCTTTCTTATCCTCGCAAAGTGAGGAGTTTTATAAACAGGCACGTTTGAGTTTATATCATTATCATATGATATTTAATAATTTAACCTGTGGTTGTTAACAAAGAATTAGAAACTCTTTTTCACCGAATCGATTCCCAAAGCAATAGCAAAAAAGCCTTCCAGAGATTATAGTAAAGCTAATGTAGCAAAACTAGAAATAAACTATAAAGCCCAAGCCTAATAACAAATACGTGAACAAGCTCCAAAACCTTAAAGGATGCAAATTAATGTTGTGTAATTGTTCTAACACATAATGTTTTTGATGTCTTTAGAGTTCACATTTTTTGTTTCATTTTTTAAATTTAAAGAGGATGTGATCACTACAGTTTGTTTTAAGGAATCCTTGTTCCAATTGATCCTATTAATTGGCCAACTAAGCTACCCGTGCGGGCAGTTTTTTTCATTGAAAGGAGGCTGCCAAACTACAATTTCTCACACCTTTGTTCCTGTATTCTTGCAAATGGTTCTAAAGGGATGCTCTATATTGTTTTCCTAGGCATAAATTTAAAACTAATCAAAGAATAAAATATATATTAATTAACAAACTTATAATGTTTTTCCTGAATTTGTTTTCATTTCTCTAAGAAATTGCTAAAAAGCCATAATATTTTTTTCTTTGTATTCTAAAGAGTAAAAACCATCATGCAAATATTTTGTGTTCACCTCAAATTGTTTTTCTAAGACATACAACTTTCTGTTCAAATAAAAAGACACAGAGATTAACTTTTTTCCTAACAAGTCATTGATCTCTTTTCTACATAATTGCTCTAGTTCTTTGTTCATTTGGATAGGTATAGCTTTTATTGGGATTTGTTTTTCAACAGAACCCTTTTCATGATGTAAATCTACAATGTGTTGTTTTCTATTCCAAAAGGCATTAGGCAAATTAGAACAAATTTCACTTTTGATAACCTTTTGCAAATTCTTAATCTTTTATTTGATTTCTCATATTATAACTAGTTTTCTATCCTCTCTATTGGAACATCAATTTTCAAATATGTCAATAATTTTGTTTATGTACTAATGATGTTATTAAATTGGTTTTTGCAATGGAACATGTTTTGAATAGGTTGATGTTCCTACTTTCTTATTTTTCTATGAAAGGAAAGCACACTTTTTTATTATTAATTTTTGTTGAGATGTTATCATGATTTATAATATAAGGGATAATCAATTTTACAAAATAGGTTCCTAAGATGAACATCTAGTGTATGTCTTTTACAATTAGAAAAGGAATTTTTGATAGTAAATTCACCTTGGTAAATATAGGCATTAATTTTGTGGTTTATCCTAAGCATGGAGTTGTTGGTTGCTTTAGCTCTTTCTTTGTTTTTTTATAACAGTTTTGTAGGGATTATTCCTTGCTTATTATAATTTAAATCAGCTCCTATGACAAATAATGCTATAGTGTCTATACTAAAGTCTTTGGTGAATTTAAGGGTTATCCTAATTAAATATTTTTGGGAGGTAATTTGGTTTAAGAATAAAAAGAAAATATACAGATACTTTTTCAGTGTTGTTAAGTTCAAGTTTTTCTTTGATTTCTTCATCTAACTCACATTTTTCTCTCTTGATCTATTGGAGAAATTTTCTAATTCTTTTATTATACTTTCTTTTTGTTTGAGTATTTTCAGCTTTTGTCTTGTCACTGTGATTTCTTGGTAGAGATTGGAGGATAAGTTTTATGTTTTTGTTTTTCTTTGCTTTGTCTAGGATGTTGGTTAAATTGAAGGTGTTAGAGGATGTTGAAGGTAGGATTTGACTAGAGGTTTCAAAGAATTGTTAAAGATTTTGCTATTCTTTTTGTGATTGAGGCTCCTAAATGTAGTTGATAACTTCTAAAAGGATTTTTTGGTCTTTGGTTAGCATGTTGCCTTGTTTTTCTAAATTTGATAATTCATTCTCTAACATTTCATTGCTACTTGTTGAGCTATTAGTTTCTAATTCTAAAGGTTCATTACAAATTCTTCATCAGAATATGATGATGATGTCGCCTGCAACCAAATATAAAAGAAATCACTTCCGTTAAAACAATTTAATGTGGTAGCGGTAAGTGGATATCATTCCCACGATGAATCTTTAATGATAAAGGTTAGCTAGTTTAAACGGCATAAATAATGAAAATAAAAAGGGGGGTTTTGTCACGGCAATAATAAAAATAAATAAGAAAATCACAAATCAAAAGCAAAAATTAAATCTGAAAAAATCAATGAAAAAATACCTTGATTTTGGGTCACCGATGTTATCATGCTATTATGGATCCTCGACATAAAATTGCAATTGTTAATAAACATTCATTGGAGAAAAATTCTCTTAAGTGTATTGACTAGAAACATGTATCATAGCAATCTTATTAAACAATAACCTAAATACGATCATAGGTAAATTGAATAATAGCATTAAGAACCAATGACAAGTGATAAACATGTACGACATGAAATCAATC
>JANTPM010795361.1:0-11268 GCA_025434745.1 Erythroxylum divaricatum
CGACGAAAATTTTTATCCGTCGGTAATTCCGTCGGAAAATTTACCGTCGGTAAATGTCCGTTGTTAAATTTAGCGACTGTCATATCTCCGACGCCTTTGTCCGTCGCTAAGTAAGCTTACCGACAGAATATGTACAAATTCTGTCGGTAAATGCCGTCGCTAAACTTAATTTTTCTTGTAGTGATTGTAGATGTTTTGTATCATTACATACTATGTTTTTAACAGGTTATCTAGTGAATGTAAAGTAATATATACGTAGGGATGGTAACATTTTTTCCCTTATGCAATGGTATTTAAGTATGCATACACTTTATTTTTATTTAGTAATTTTCTATTTATGCATGTTATATTATTGCAATTGTTATTTCATGAAAGAACATCGAGGATGAATGTGAGGACTAGGATAGCATGACTTATTTAAGGAATAATTTTGAAGAATATTTAGATATAATGACCTTGAGTTGTTACTTAAATATTTTAGGTGTTGAGATTGTCTATTTATCCTAACTTTAAGGATTATTTTATAATATGAGATTATATGAATGTTATTATGAGTTGGTGAAGAGGTTTATTTCTTTTGTTATAAATATTTACCTATTGTAAATTTGGGTAGGTGGGTGCACGATCTATCATATGCTTGGTACAATTGGCTTGACCTTAGGACGTGATAGATTAAATGGCATCAAAGCTTATGTTTAAGGTGGGAATAAGATTCTAAGGTGATATCAGATAGGCAAGGGTAGAATAAATGAGTCATTACTATTGTTTGGTTAGATAGTAGGATTTAATTCTATACTCTATGTTCTCTTACAGATTTCGAAGAGAAGAAAGCAAGCAACTTATACTTGAAATTTCAAATAACAATCTTTGGAGATTTAAATTAGTTAAAATTTAAGGATGAATCTATTTTGAAAGAGGGAGGACGTGAGTCCTCATAATTTTGACTTATGTGTTTCTTAATGGTTTGAAGAAGTTGGAAAGATTGATCAACTCTTATAAATTGATTTGAGTTTTATATTTGATACTTAAAAAGTGGAGGATTAATAATTATATTGATATCATTTAAAGAAATAAGGAAATTTTAGGCAAATAATCATGTTGGTCTAATTTTCTATAAAAATTAAATGTTATTCAATATTTTAAAGATAATTTTTTATAAAATATTATAGTAAAATGATTAAAGAGACTACAAAAGTTAAGAGAATTTTTTTTATTATTCTTATGAAGATACCATAAACATTCAATCCACTAAATGGCCTATGATACTATCTTTGTAATTTTTAACCATTCCATCAACCCAACTACCTTGTATGTCAATAAAATACCCTAAAATGTCGATATAAAACAATAATTTTCATAAAAACAAAAGACAAAAGTGTGATAGAATAATAAGAGAGGCAAAGAATATGGAAACAGTAAAATTTAAGTATGTAGAAAAGAGATTATGATTTCTAATTGAGGTTTACAAATTGTTGAGGAGATTTGGATGAGGAAATTATGTGAATCTACAATAAGATATACTTAATGTATGTTCCATATAGGTAAAATATAGCATATATTCAATTAGACTTTTAAAGTTGTGTGATTGATTGTTTAAATTTAACTGATTGTCTAATTGTATACTTTATAGTTTTATACATGAATCAATTCGTTAGAATTAGGATAGGCCCACTGAAACCTTAAATTGTGGTTATGGTAGAATTATGGCTTTGATTAATTAAGGCATCTAAGAATTTTTGATCGTGATTGTAAGTGTGATAATCGACATATCATCTTAGGTAAATTGGTAAGTGTTTGGCGCATGTTTTGGGTTTCATAGAGATAACAAAAAGCATATGTGCCTATGTGCTTATTATTCATTATAGTATCAGTTCCTCGTATATGATTGATATGTGTTGTGACTGTTGGATGCATAATATGATTGATTTAAAGCTTATAATTTTTGTATTTATGTATTTTATTTGAATGTGAGTATGTGGACTGATATCTAGTGCAAGAATAAAGAGAAAACCAAAGTGATGATTGGTCAAACTTTTAATGCAAATTTAGGGAAAGACTAATGCATTAGCAAGATGAAATTTTAACGCTAGATTGGAATACAAACCAATTCGTTAGTTAAGGTGAATTTTTAATGGCCATCCTAAATAGGTACAACAAATTGTATTTTATATTAGCACTATTAGATGTTACATGAAATGTCATTATCATGTATTGTGGATGTTGTGTATGCATAGCATATTTTTATTTGTGACAAGATCTTTCATGAATGTAAAAGCTAGGGTTCGCAATAGGTCACCTATGGTCTAATCCTGATCTAAGGCTTGATCAGACCTGGATTATATAACCTATGCTTGACTGTAATCTAGTTTAGGTTGTCCAAAACTTGATTGATCTAAATATTTCAGTTTGACTCCAAGCTCAATTAGGCTTGCTATGCTCGAAAAGCCCAATACGGAAAAGATAATATTAATAAATATTGAGCCTCTCTATAACCAACCAAAAATAGAGGAGAAGTTCATATTAGAATAACTAGTTTATCACTAATAACCTAAGACCACAACTTTTCTAGTTTTTGCTCTTCAAAGACTCGCAATTATTAATTCATAAAACTTTAGAATAAAAGAAGACTCTAGAATTAAAATATATAAAATTTTACATTAATGAACTAAGATCTTTACTTGTAAGAATTACAAAAACATACTTTATAGATGATAGAAGTAAAAAAAATTGTGTAATTTCTCTCTCCTCGTCGACATTCTTTAATGTAGTAAATGAGAGAATTATGAGGACTCACGTCCTCGTAATAAAATCAGTGGAAAGAAACATAAACAAAAGCAAGTTGTATTTATTAATGGAACTTAGAAATAACAAATAACAACAACGACAATAAAATCATTAAGAAACACATAAGTCAACTTGCTTAATAACAAATAACAACAACCACAATAAAATCAGTGGAAAGAAACATAAACAAAAGCAAGTTGTATTTATTAATGGAACTTAGAAAGGTCTTGATGGAGACAAGATAAATGGGAGAAATGGAGAGGTGAAGCTTTATATAAAGCAAGTATTAAGTAGAGTGGTTATCACTCTTCTTATAGTTTCCAAAAACCATTAATTTTGGTTCCAACTCGGATAATATCTATATTACCTACTTTGCTTCTTCTTCTTTTTCTTCTTCTTTTATGATTAATCAATTCTCCATTCGAATTGTTTTACTCCAATCCTCACTATGCACTAGCTATTAAGTATTCATCAAGATACAAAATGACATCGTTTTATTATTTAAACAAAACACACCATTTTGTATATGGAAGGAGTTTGAATTTTGAGCTAGGTTGGAATGTAAAGCTTAAGATAAAAAATCCTAAATTATCCCAAATCTTAATCAATTTAACTCGAAACCATTGACTTCAGTAGGACTTGGATCCTTTTCCTAAGCCTAGTGAAAGTGATAAAGTTTTAGCTCATTTAACGGAAACGGGGCAAGTATTTAGTATATTTATATTTATTCTTTTTCTTAATTGATGCGTGCTAGTTTAAGTAAAGAGATAAAGAAAAATAGATAAGTAATGAGCATGACTTAGATAAGTACTGATTTTGAAGAGCATTTAGATGGAGATAATTTTAGTTGATAGTTAATTATTTTTATATTTTGATATTGTTTATTTATCACATTTATAAAGATTATTTTATATAATAATATTAGATAAATGTTATTATAAGTTGATGAAGATGATTATGTTATTTATTATGAAGTATATTAAATTATCTTTGGATTAAAAAAAATAATTACTTTTAATCAATGGTGAGACATGTATATGTCTGCTTCTCACGAAGTGATGATGTATCATAGATTCAATAAAATTGGCTTGGATTTAAGGCATGATAAAAATTATAAAATTTTAGAGAATTAATTTGATAGCTCAGTTGAGTCTACAAAAAAATATATAATTTTTTATATTTGATTGAGAATCTAATAAAAATTCATATACTCTTTTAGTCCTTCTTAAAGAATTTCTAATAATGTGGAATTTGCATGTGTAAAGAAGAGGACATTAAGTGTAAAGAGACATTTAACAGTTTTTAAAATTTAAGGAACAAAATGAAAAACACTTAAATGACGTGGATGAATTTAACCTTTAAATTAAATAGTTACAAGAGATTTCATACCATGTAGTAATAAATTTAAGTTTGTAGTTTCTGATTCTCACTGTCAGATTTACCAAAACATTTTTTTACCGAAGATAATGTTCACTTTTTATGGCAAGCTTAATGGAAGCGATTTGTGAGTTTCCTTTATAATTGAGTCAAAGTTTAGTGGTTATTTTGTTCATTATAATCTTAACATTTTCCATTATTCAAATTAAACCATATAGTTTTATGAATGTTAAAAATAAACCCTACATTTACAAAAAAAATTGACAAGAGTGTAACAATGTCAACGTTTTTGCTACGTCATTGTTGAGGTAACATAAACTAATAATATTTTAATGTTATTGTGGGCCTAACAATGCCACATAAATGCCATGTGACTCTATGGACCCACTTTTTAATAATTAATTATTAAAATTATTAAGTTATTATTATAAATTTTAATTTAGGTTAATTAATCAACCTATTAATTTATTAACCGAAGTAAAAAAAATCCCAATCTAAAGCCCTAAGTTATTTCAATCGTAATCCAACTTAACTCATCATCACTGTCACCTTTTTCTGTGAAGCCCTTAAGTCTCCATCTTCTTCTACTTTATAGCGTCTTCACACAATCTCTTGATCACAACTTGATTGCACTTCGTCCTTAAGTGCACTATTGCCGCACCTCACTGCCAAGAATTTGTGGTAATCCAAATTTGTTTTTGTCTGTTTTTCATTCTCTACCTACTATTTCATGTTCTTGTGTTTGTGTTTATGTCTTTTTGTCTGGGTTGCTTCCTGTTTTGTTTTGTTTATGTTTCATACCTTAAGGTCCCATTTTTTAAAAGATCCCCCGCTTATGACCTTACTATGAGGGGAAATATGAGGGGAAACTTGTTGGGGCAACTTAACTATAGTAAGGTGCATTTTACACATTACAATGGTATGATGGTAGTATATTCCTTCCTTAGAACTGATGAATGCTACTCAGTTAAAAGATTATATTCGACCTAGTTGACCTTATTGCATAACAATAATTGCATCACTAAATATTTTTGGTAACAACTCTAAACTTTTTAGATGAAAAATGGTTAATTTTGTTTTCTTGGATGATGTTTTCTTTCCTAACAATTTTATGTTCTAATTTTCTTGAGTATTTATGTAAATGGAATTGTCATCATCTACTAATACAACAATAAGTTCACTTATAGAAAATGTGGTTTGCTATCATAGATTACAAGCCCTATTAAGGACTTCATTAAGTGATCATAATCTTGATCGAAGTTTTTATGGATGCCCCAATTATTTAGTGAGTCATTATTTATTATTAGATAAAAACTTGTGTTTAAATTTTATATAATGAAATAAAAATTTTCAAGTAGGGAGATGTAACCTTTTTAAATGGTACCTATAAATATGCCTATATGATATTGAAAACAATCTTTCTACTAGTTAGAGGTAAAGTTGTATACTATTAGACCTTTCTTAACCTTGTATTTTTGTAAGATTCTAATGGTCTTACTAATGGGACATTGTCGAAAATGTCTCTTGATTAAGATAATGATAAATAATAGTTATTGCAAGGTTTTAAAACCATATTCATATTATTAAAATAAGGTATACTTACCTGTGAAGAAGCCTTAAAGTTGATGGTTGAGCTGTCCCTTATTGCACTTTTTAGAGTCATGATAAGAATGGCCATATTTTCAACATTTTTGCACTTATCCTTTTTGAGACAATTTTCTTAGATTTTTAAATTTCATTAGCTCATTTTGGTTCCTCCTTTTAATTTTGGATCTACTGGGCATAAATCTTCTAGCTAGAGGATGTATCACCTCTGCATCGATTAAAGACTATAAAAATTTCACCCTTAATAGGTTTTAATACATATTCATACAAACTTATAAACTGAGCCTTCCTATAACATGAATCTATGAATGTCTGGATTGCATTTAATCACATGTTTACATGGGTATCTATATAATTCCTATCCCAAACAACTGTATATTTGTTGTCTACCAATGCTTATAGTATGCCTTCTTCTTACCTTTTGAAATTTCATTAGCATCATCTCCATTGTAGACATTTCTCTACTGTATTGCATCTTTTTTGTTCTTCTCCAACTTCTTTACTATATTTGGTGCAATATTTGACTTCTATCTAACTACAAAATGTCTCCTATATGTATGCCAGTTCATCATCATTATTCTAATTGTTTCAAACATGCAAATCACTAGCTATCCCTAGCTAGTAGGATCCATCCATTGAAAGTTTCATTTATATTATTATCAACTACCGAACATTTTGATTCAAAGGATTGGTAACATCTTGCCAACCCCTCCTTTGGATATTTAAGTAAAGCTGAAGCATATCTAGACCTTAATTTATTTAGCCTCTTCAGTTTTTCGTTGAATTCTTCAACGTAGGTAGACCATGCAAAATTCCAAAATTGTTTCTTGAGGTATTTTTCCTTCTAATTCCCATGCTAATTGTGATATATGTATCTAGGTTACATTCAGTGAGCTATATTTGGGAAAGTCTCCTCTATAGCTATGACTAATCCTTAAATCAATTTAGAAAGATATTAATTAATATTTCATATTGTAATCAAATCAATTATAAGTATATAAACATGATGTTATTCTTTAAATATCAAATACGATTATAAGTCTTTCATCATCATTAAATGTCAAATCAGATGCTAACAAATTCATAAACTAAGTCCATGAATATGTGTTTTCTACCTCCATTACTACCAAAGCCAATGGATACATTTCTCCATCACCATCCTTAGCTATTATGCTCAGCGATGGGCCTTGAAACTCGACCTTAAGGATGCAACCATCATTCCCACAAATTAATCTTAAATACTTTCATCCTCTTTTTATGGCATCAAAATAAATGTATAATCTTTTGAATTGCAGTAAAATATAAAGATGCATTAATATGATATATACAGTAGGATAAGGAAGTATTTATAAGTTAATGAAATTTTTATCATTACCTATAGCAATGAAATCTCCTAATTCCTTGATAGTTGTATATCCATTATTGATCCAGGGTTGCTTTTCTTTAATTTATACACATAACCTTATAGCTTCACATATTCATTAACACAACATATTGCTCTCTCTTTCCTTAATCTTCTCTTTGATCTCCAACATATGCTTAGATTAACTAAAATATTGAGTTTTTCTTTACACTATTTAACCATTTTTTAGTTGAGATACTTAGCTTCTTAAGAATTTTATCCTTGAAGTGTCTTTTTAAGAATTTAGCTTAACCAATTTTGATTTATTATTTATGAAACACCTATGATTAGGATTATATTAGGATTATAAGTTTTTACTTTTGAACATCTTTTATTCTTATCATATATAACATACAAAACCCATGGTATCCATCAATACATCCAACCCTAATTTGATTACTTTTATTCTTTTTTTAGCCTTACATTGTATCTAGTTTGTACTGCATAATTGACAACAGTATCTTTAAATTCTTTTGCAGTTTAAACTCCATTCTCAATCTCCACTTATGTGCCACATTTGTACGGTTATGCTTAACACTTGAATTGGGTCACTAAAAGCTTCACATAACTTCTCTTTACTAGGATATTCATCAGTAATAAAATTACCATAATCATTTGGTTCAATTTTAACTAGTTGATGGTCATCTTACATGTCTATATAGAAGTGTGATTGAACATATCTACATGTTCATCCACATACACATCCTATTCCTCCACTTTTTTTTCACATGTGCGTCTGGTTCCTCCATAATTTCATATATATGTGCTCACCTTATTCCTCCACATTTACCATGTTCATCCATATCTCCTATTCATTATCTTCATATTGCTCTCCTCTAGTTATATACAATATGTCAGAAGCATGGAAAGGTAGGTCTAAATGACGAGTTATATACACATTAATACTCCCATAAAATTGCATAATGTTTTCTAACCTAATACAACTTTGATTTGACTTAATACGTGACTATTTGAAGTCAAAATTGAGTACTCTATAATATGCCTTATCAATTTGATGATACCATAGATCCTTCGACATCTCATATATTTGTCTATTACTGACATAATCAATATCAACATTCTTAAAGGTCGCAGTATCCCTATCAAGTTCTAACATCAAATTCTCACTGTAAAAGATCCTTATACTTTCATATTAAGCCATTAAAACATGTGTACCAATCATTAGAGAATAATGAAAGAAATAAATGTCACTAAAATAACCAATAAAGACCCAAGCATAAAAGATAATTCAGATAGTTTCTTTATATATATATATATATATATATATATATATATCGATTCATAATATTAAAAAAACCAAAATGGTCATAAACAAATTTTACTTTTAAAGCCAAAGAAATGGAGGTTCTTTCGTTTCATTCTATGTCAATAGTTAGTTATATACATATCTACACATTTCTTAATACATCGGAAACCATATATATGAAAGAAAAGATGGTAGGTTAATGCCTTAGGACATTTTTAAAGAAAGGTATATAAAACTACATTCCTGAAAAGAGTCGAAAGAGTATGCATTAAGCTGGTTAAATATGGATAAAAAGTTAATTAACAAATTATAAAGAGGAAGTAAAATGACAATGATAAGTTATTCCTATGTTAAGTTGTCCTAACAAAGTATCTACAATACCACATGCATTAATCACGAAGAGTAAGGGAAAAATTTTAAAATTAATCAACAATATACTATATAGGCCATATGTAGAAGTTAAAAATTTTACTATTAAGAGTGTTACTCTTCAGGTTTTCTCAAGTTTAAAAGCTTACTTGTTTCTCTTTGATATTATACTTTTTCAAGATCTTCTTCCTTTATAGTTTTGTCAAGACATGAGCTTTAACTTTATAGAGTATGTTTTGCAATGTTAACAAGCAAGTCAGTGAGGTGACGAAGAGACTTGCACTTGCTTCTCTGCATCCATCTTTATATTGCTATGTCTAACCTAACTCGAAAGCAAGATTATATGTTGTTTTGACTTCATTCTTAAAATTTTATTTTGTCAAATACGCAAGGATGAGTAGATTATACGAATAAGGTTAATTCATTATCATGTAATCAATCTATCCACTTTCTCTCATCTTTTGTCAATGTTGCATCATTATCGTATTAAAAATTAGCCACTAAAATAACATTGATAATCTATAAAATTATAAGGGACCCTATGGTAGGCAAAACAAAACATTATGTCCTCATATAGGATTGCCTCCGATGTGTAGACCATAATATCAAGCCAGTAGAGTATGAAGCAAACACGAACAAGAAGTAACAAAAAAGACACAAAACATGAAGTAATTAAAAGTAAATACAAAAAAAACACAAAGTAGTCAAAAAAGGAACATATAGAGTTAAATAATTGGATATTACTATAATGAAGTGAAGACACTATAAAGTTGAAGAAGAAGAAGACTTTAGCAGTGTGCGATGATGGATGCTGTAAAGACATCACATTGAAATATGACAATGGTGATTGACATTTTTTTATTTTTTATAAAATTTGGTTTCATTTTACTGTGGTTAATAAATTATGTTAAATCAAAATAAATTTTATACTAATAACTTAATAATTTTAATAATTAGTTTTTAAAAGTGGATCTATAGGGTCACGCGATGCTTATGTAACACTGGGGACTCATAATAATATTATAATACTATTATTTTCTAATAAAAAAGATCTAACAAAATACTCCGTCTCTAATTTCTTTGGGAATGTGATCATACCTTCAAAAAAAAATTTATATAGTAGAGGAATCATTACTTTATTAAATGTTAAAAAATATCTAGAGTTTTTTTCCCTTAAGATTAATACCATCAAATATATGGTGTTTTATACGTTTTAATCTTTTTTTAATAGTCACATTAAATCTACTAAACAACCCGTTAAGAGAGCTTACATTTTGATAAAAATCGTAGAAAGACATTAATTGCGTCCCAGTGAGCAATTCTCGTGAAAACATCGGAGAATTCACGCTCATTTCAGCATCCAAAAGCTCGTTTGAAGTTATGAAATTGAAATCAGGTATTTTTCACATTTCTTCATTTATTGCTCTTTGACATTTGATCTGGGATACATAACTAAAGTATCGTTATGTGTTACATGTGATATTAGAGTGGTGACGTGATCGGGTGGCTAAAAACGAAGATTTTTTGGTTTTTTTTCCATAAGGTTTTTAGATAGTTAACTTCTGTTTTTCAATTTTTCTTAGTTTTTATTGCATGAAATTGGTATAAATGTGTTTAACCTTAAGAAATAGGTTGAAAACGAGCCCGAGGGAGTGAAAATCTAACCCAAAACTTGTCAAAAATCCCCATTTTTTGGCCAGGTTGTGCTTCATCATCAGGTGCATGTGGCACATGTGCCCGACTGGTGAAAGTGACATGGCAGGACAACGCATCTGGCACCAAATATGTGGAGAAATACTAACTAGATGTGTGTTTGGAGTGTGTAGAGCATGTGTCAGGGTTGTTCGGCCTGTTTGCTCGTCGCTGCGTGTGCGTAACACGCACTAGACCTGTCTCCTGCATGTCTAACGCACACATGTCTAACACGCACCTCTCGTGTGGCTGACACCTTGGTTGATGTCAATCGGACAAAATTCTACAATAAATTAAAAAACACACAAAAGATTCAGATTTCCCATAAAAGTGCCCCGGGGTGTTTTTGGTCAATTTCTGCGTCTAAAAAATTTGTAAAGTGATTTTTCCATTTTTCTAGATTTATTATAGTAATAAATTAAAGTTTAAATTTAGAAAAGGAATTAAGGTGTTTTGAATTTGACTCCGAATGAATTTTCATGCTTTGAACATCATATGAGGGGGATGTTTGAAGTTTTCATGTCTTGGGTCTCATGTTCAATGTTCGAGATTGTATAATAGTCACTAGAAAAATTAATGCATTCTAAAGTCATTTTGAGTTAATTTTCTTGCAACAAACTTACCATAAAGGAGATACATAAGGTTCTCGTGTCTTGGGTGATCGGTTTAGTATCCAGTGATGCATGATAGTCACTCCACTGAGGGTTTTTTCTTTACGAAAGTCTCACACAAGGGTTTCAGATAAAGTTTTCAGTACGAGGTTGTGACAATG